>CM032762.1:13552071-13672295 GCA_019155195.1 Avicennia marina | reverse complement strand
TAAGAACATTGCCTGTGTAAGAAAGGCAGTGAGGTTTTAACTTCAGTTTCTGCTATAAAACACTTTTATAGGGACTTCAGTTCTTAGTATATAGAAAGAGGTGTGGTTTGGTAATCAAATGTCTTGTTAAGCATAACTAAGTAGAGACTATTGGGGATGTTAAGAGTTTACTTGCCTTGAATTGTTTTCCTTGGTAAATGAAATAAAAGAAAATGTTTGAGCTGTTGAATGGATTCTTAAAGATGCAGAAAAGTGCATTCATCAGAGAAAATTTGCATCAGAAAGCAGCTCCCATCTAATGGATGTTCGTAAGAAGAGAAGGAATGAAAAGACTTCAATATCTCCAAAAGACTGAAGAACTGAAGAAGATGGAAGAAGGGACAGAAGAAATAATCTTTGTGAGCGTGTGTTGCATATTCCTTCTCAAAGGGGTGTAGATCTACAATTTCCAGATTATAGAAACAGGGTCCTCTAACATAGCTGTTGCTCCATTACCACCAGTTTTCGTTTTCCATGAAAACAGAGGAAGAACTACCTCTCACTAGATTCAGTGGCTAGCTACATCGATAATCCTAAAAGAAGTCCCTTAACATGTTAGAAAGACTTCAATTGGTAGGAGTCTTCCAGTTTGTCCTCCTTTGGTTACAAAACATAAACTAATTGCGTAATCAATAGTTGAATCACTTCTTATCTGCTCAAATTTCCATCACCAGAGCCTAGAATTTACTCCAATGGAGATGCTACTCTATAAAGGAGGGTGCACCCTGTAATGGTGAGTAGTGCTTCAAGGAAGCTCAAAACTTGGAAGATGAATACCTGTGTTGAGAGGCTTAAGGGTAAGATGGGGCAGCCTGACGCATTCTGAAGCCATAAACTCAGATGATTAACTAAACGAGCATTACAATCAATATTCAATATTCAGACTCCCTTGGTTGATTTTTCATCTCTGAATCTGTTGGAGTGGGAAACCCATTGAAAGAAGAAGGAAGACTGGTTTATGTACAAGTAAACACTCAAATTCATAGCCCATAACCTCAAAGCTTTAAATTAAGCTTTGAATTAATATATGGCGTTAAGTTTAAGAGGAGGTCATGTCTTTAGCCCAACAGGTATTGTTTATAACTTCTAATTTAATTGAATCGTATTTCTAAATCAAAAGATATTATTTATACGTAATGCTTCTAATTTGACAAGTCGTGATTTTCTAATTTAACAGATATTGTCTATAAATATAGTCTCAATTTAATTGAATTCCGTCAACTGACTCAACAAGCTCAATTAAAATTTATAGTTGGACTGTCACATGTCCTCTTCTAATGGGACTCCTGATCGCTTATGATTCTTCTTATTTCTTCGACAGAAATTTGTTACATGTACCGTATATTTTGGCCTTGTAACTATTTCTTGAATAGTAATAATAATCTGTACAAGATATTGCTTACCAAACCTGGAAAAATCTTTACAGGCTATTAGATTTCTTGGTTTTATTATTATAATAATATAGATACGTACGTACAATATACATACAATATATACACATATATATATTTTTTTATTTTTTTTTTGGTAATTCGGCAAGACCCAAGGCATGCAATGCTGCACTTCCATGTGGTGGAAAAATTGGCTTTTTTACTTTAATGAAATCGTCCGTCATCCATAGCAGAGCAGATTTAGAAACATACTAACCTTCTCTCTCTTCAGATGCATTTGTTACGTTTGTTTTCATTTTTTCTATTATAAAATGCACATTATAATTATGATATTTTTAAAATTTTTTCTATATCTTTATTATTTTTACATAATTTTTTAAAAAATACACGTTAAGAAATAACAACGAACATGGATTTTCTTGAAGGATACCATGTGAATGGATAATAATTGAAACAAAAAAAGTTTTACAAAAAGATTGTACTTGTCAATCAAGATATATTAAGATTATTTTGAATACAAAACTATTATCATATCTTATTTTTTTTATATGAAATTAAGTATTATTATTTTAGTTACTTTATATCAAACTTATTATTTGTGTGGGCTTTTATTTATTAGAAAGAACATGCAATTAAATTTGAATCCCTTTTGAAACTTTCAACATATAAATATCTTTTTGTGTGAAAATATGCAGTCTCTTCACTCTATTTATTAAATATATATATATATATATATAATTAAATTTTGCACAACCTTAGAAAATAGTAACAATCATAGAAAAAAATATATGAAACTAAACATGCAAATGCGATAATCATTGATAATAATAATAATTACTTTGAATGTGGGGCGTGTGCGCATTTTGAATGGAAATGATGGGAAAAGTTAGTACACTTAATAATTAAAAAATCACTAACTCTTAAATTATATTGGTTATATTCGGTTGGAGATTTTTTTTTTTGGGAATAAATATGATAAGAATTTTCCTAGAGAAGAAAATAATGTTTGATTATAAATTTTGGTTATTTGAATTTGTGTAGCTATATATATTAATGAAATATATAAAAATGATGGGATGATGCAATAATAGTATATAAAAATGATAATTAATTCTAAGCTATGTGTGTATATTAAATTTTAAATATTTTTGTGTATATATAAGAGAGAAATATTTTAAATTTGAATTTAAAATTTTTTTAATTGGGTGATATATGTTGAAATTGCAAACTAAACATGGCCATTAGTATCTACCTAAACTTTATATAGCTCATTAATTTAAACATATTTTTATGTAAATAAATATCCCTCCTTATAAAATAGTGAAATAAGCAAGTTATATATGAGTACAGTAACTCACAAACCTAAAACTTTTAAATATTTTGATTTATGATATGATATCAAATTCACAAATATACACAATCTATTTCCAAAATCGACCAGCCATATATCAACAAGTTGCATCATGGTTTGGCTTTAAAAAAAAAGTATGAAAAAGCACTTGATGGACTACCCACATGAAAGGTTCAAGAAAGAATAAGACTGAAAGATAAGTTTGAGAAAAAGTGAAGCTTAACAAGTCTAATGTAAAGTAGTATTATTCATCAAAGGGAATTGTGATCAAGGAAGTAGGGTCTAGTAGGAAGAATACTCAATACTTAAAGGGGGAATCTTGCAATATCAAGCATAAATTTGAAAGGAGAATAATTTGTATTGAAAATTAGTGAATGTTTACAAGCCCATAGTCTAAATATTTTGGGCGAAAATAGAGTTTTAAATTTACAAATATACATATTCATGCACAAGTCTAAAAACATTACTCTCCATAGTTCTAACAATTTCTTGAAAATATTTTTAGAAAGATGAACAAACATAATCTAAAGTTGTAATTTATGGAGGCATGTAATTAAATTGTTATTGTAGGTTATGTTTATTTGATGATTTTACAAGGGAATGACAATGCTAGGGATCTTATTGAACATAAAAATTATACTTGACTATAAAGTTTTAATATAGATGAAAATTCATATTTATTTAAATTTGTATGTGTATATATACATATGATATAAAAATAAACGGATGATACGACAATGTTCAAAGAAAATGATTACTTTTGCCGCGTGTATGTTTATATAGATGTGAGTGTGTGTATATATATATATATAAGTATTGATTTAATTGTTTATAAGTATAATAATTAAATTTTAAATATTTAAATATATGTGTGTGTGTGTGTGAGCGCAAAAGTAGAATTAATTTGAAATTGAATTCAAATAAAAATTTTATTAGTTAATATGTTTAAGTTGCATTAATTTTGGTGGGCATATAATCCATTAAAACTTTCCAACATACATACCCGTATTAATTGCTTCATAGAATTAAATTATTCGCACTTATAACGAACTACAAACATACAGATGATGAATTCTCAAGGCCCACTATCCGTTGGGCCCAAGCCCAATCTAGAACCCACAGTACTGATACAAACGGTCAGAAATTTGGCCGTTCACATTATTTTCAAATTCAAATCGAGTTTTGATCCAACGGCGCAGATGGTTGCGTCAGCTTAAAGCCACTGGATTCATCCCAAATTCAAAAACCCTAAACCACGAAACCAAAGCCACATTGTTGCTTTTATTGTTAGGGTTACCTAACACGCCATTATATATATATATATATATATATATATAAGCGCACTCACGGTAGTAGACTTAAAAATCTGTAATCAATACCAGCATCTGCTCGATAATCATTACCTCCTGGTTTTTCTGTCTTCAGAAGATCTAGACCAACTCAAATGGTATGGCTTCTTTCGCCTTTTTTTGGGATTGTTTGTAGGGAGTATTAGCAGATTTATATCATGTTGGGTTGAATTGATCGATTTGGTTTTGTTTTGATATGCTTCTTTCTGGATTTGTAGGCGTTGCCGAATCAACAGACTGTCGATTACCCCAGCTTCAAGCTTGTAATTGTCGGCGATGGCGGCACTGGTAATTTTGTTTTATTTTTTGATTTTGTTTGGCCTCAAATATCGATTTTGTTATTTTTCGTAGCGAATCTAAATTCCTTTGAAATTTAGCATCATCGCTTCTTTGTTTTTATTGTCGGTTATTTAATTTAAAATTAAGAGATGTTAATCATTAACGAGAAGATAAATGCCGTTTTCACTGCAAACTTACGCATATGTTCAGTTTTTTAAAATAGAATATATGTTTATATCATTGCTTTGAAACTAATTTCTTGTCTAGATGGGGTTTGGCATTCTATTTGAATATTAAATTCGGGAATTAGCATATGTTTCTTCATTCACTTATATGTGGTTTATTGTTATTAGAGCTTCAGCATTGCTTAGTTGCTAGTGTATATTTCATGTTTAGGCAGTAAAATCAGCACAAATCAGAAAAATGTAAGGAGGTATTTTTCACTTTTACTTGTCAATATTTGCACTGTGACTTAACAGGTTTCCTTGTGATGCTACAGGTAAAACCACATTTGTGAAAAGGCATCTCACCGGTGAATTTGAGAAGAAATATGAGCGTAAGATTTTTCTTAATGTTATATTGGCTAATAATGTATAAGAAAAGTTCTGGTCGATCTTTTGGCAACGGGTTTCTAAAGAAATTTTTTGTTTTTTTTTTTCCTTTAATAGCTACAATTGGTGTGGAAGTTCATCCTTTGGATTTCTTCACTAACTGTGGAAAAATCAGATTTTATTGCTGGGACACCGCCGGTCAGGAGAAATTTGGTGGCCTGAGGGATGGATACTAGTAAGTGAATTGCAGTAGCTTTGATTGTGTGATGAATGCCAATTTTATGACCTCAATTATCTATACTCCACGTTGCATTTTGTAGTGCTGAAATCAGCTAAGCTGTTGTCTAAGTAAACTCCAAGTAAACAGAGGGCACGTCATTAGACTTGAGTGCTAATTTTTAGGACTTTAATCTGTTAGAAATCTTTTTGACGATATCTTGTATATAATTTTCTTCTAGTTGTGTAACCTCAGGTGTTGTCAGTGTTGTAAGTGGGCGCCATAATTTAGCAAAATTTAAACCGAAGAGACAGGGTTGCTTTTATATTATTATGTGGAATATTTATTGTTAGGTCTGTTTGGATTTTGTATATTTTTATGTCATCTTTAATCCGTATGCTGTTTTCTTGATAATGTTTTCTCATCTTGTTAATGTGATACTTGTTTAAACTGCTGCAGTATTCATGGACAATGTGCCATCATTATGTTTGACGTAACAGCTCGCTTGACTTACAAGAATGTCCCAACATGGCACCGTGATCTTTGTCGGTATGTCTGTACATCCATATTCACTCGCTTGAGTTCTTGTTTAAGCTGAACTTCACATGGCATTGATTTCTTTGCTCTAATTTCAGGGTCTGTGAGAATATACCAATTGTGCTTTGTGGCAACAAGGTTGATGTAAAGAATAGGCAGGTGAAGGCTAAACAGGTTACATTCCACCGGAAGAAAAATTTACAGTACTATGAAATATCAGCAAAGAGTAACTACAACTTTGAGAAGCCTTTTCTTTACCTTGCCAGAAAGCTTGCTGGGTATGTTATGTAGTAAATTTTATATGTGTGTGTGTGTGTGTGTAATTTTTGGCTTTAAAGTTTTTATATTTGTATATGCTCACAGGATTGCTGTTTGACTTATTCTAACGTTTTGTTTCTGGTTGCAGCGATCCTAATTTGCACTTTGTTGAGTCTCCAGCGCTTGCCCCACCTGAAGTGCAAATTGATGTGGCAGCTCAGCAACAGTAATCTCTCTCTCTCTCTCTCTCTCTCTACACACACACGCCCCCCTCCAGACACTCACCATTGTTGCTGCGTGTGCACTTGTCTGTCACACAAGGAAGCACTGCCAGATCTTACACATGTACTTCCCCTAATGTCTAATGGACAATATTACATACCATGTGGGACATGGTGTAACCATTGTTGTAGCTTATCATGTGTATTCCGTGCTCCCTATCCATACATATCTACATGCTAAGTACGTTGTGGTGATTGATGTGGATCGGTGAATTTCCAATAGTGCTTCCACTTTATTTTATGAATTGCTGAATATCTAATGTGTACTCATTGTTTGCAGACATGAAGCTGAGCTTGCTGCAGCCGCTAGTCAGCCTCTTCCTGATGATGATGATGAGGCGTTTGAATAAAAGGGTTTGGCCACAAGCCTTGGTGCATTCTCTGCGTTCCCAACTTTTTTTTCCGTTCTTGATTGAAAATCCTTAAAATGATACATGTAGGATATGTTGGAACTGCACCACGTCCCTTTTTCATTTGGTTGTGGGGAGATGCTCTAAATCTTTAGAATGATTTAAGTCACATCAGAAACTGGTGTTCCAGTTATTAAATATATGATTTGTTATCTCCAAGTTTTGTGTAACTCATGGATCCTCACCTGTCAAAGCCGGTAAAGGCTCTTGCTGGATGATCTACTCGATTATGAATCTTGTTATTTAATGTATTTGTTTTATTTATCTTCCCTAATTGGACGAATGATGTGAATGGATCAGTTGGAACCTTGTCCCAAGTGCTATTTAGTGAGGGTTTTTCTGCTTTTAAGGGCGAGTGATTGAAAATTCTAGCCCTAGAGTTCACTGGCCCTTCCAACTAACAATTGGAGAAAGGGTGCTTGCAAGATTCTTTGGCTTATTATTTGTTTTTGCTTTTACCATCATAATAATATACGTACTTCAATTTTTTTTGAATTTTTTTCTCTATTATTTTACTACGATTTTCAAGAAACTAGTCTAAAAACGAAAATCAAATACCTTTTTGTAAACTAATGAATAAATAATATAATTCATGTTTTTGTTAATGTATATATCTTTAGTTAATCCTGGTGTGAAATTAAGAAAAAAATAAATTATTGCATGGTGAATTTTATGATACCAGGGAGAGAAATGTAACATCTCTTCTTTAACATACGACTGAATTGACCAAAGTTCAATGCCGAGAGGAAGGCAGCAAACCCCAGAAACATTTTTGAACATTACGAAGCAGACGATGCATGCCAAATAAGAAGTAGCGGATTGAAGTGTGATCAATAAAATCCTCAAAACAGGTATTGATGTGCTGCCGAAGTTGGATGGAGGACATCAAACTCACACAATTTTGTTATGCGTAAAGCGTAACTCAAGCCAAATGCAGATGAACACATTTCAATAAATTCATTACTCTGCATGCATAAGGCATGTCAGCTTTAGAGGGAGTTTGGTTAAGTTTATTTTAAATAGTTTACGAGATAATGTAATTTGTAAGATGTTTTTACAATTTATAAACTTATTCATCTTATGTTTACAATGAGCTTTGAATAGAACATCTTATAAGGTTTTATTGAAATTTATAATTATAGTTAATTGTAATTTTGTTTTAAAAATGATAAAAATAAATAAATTATAATTATCGATACGATGTAATAGAATATATATGTGTTATTTTTAATATATAGGAAGAAGTATATTTGAAAATAAATTGAAAAAAGTCAATTCATTTTAAAAGAATTTGTAAACTCTAAATATTTATTTTAAGAGCTTATAAGCTCATTCATTAAAAATTTTACCAATACTTTTGAAAAGTTTATTAGCTCTCAAACATCTTATAAAATGTTTTGAAAAGTTTAATAAAGTCAGCCAAACACCCTTGTAATTTGCTCTCTAATGCTCTCTAAGGCAGTTATTGCCTTGAATGAATCCAAGAAACTCAGCATTCTTAGAAATTTAGAACATGCAATTTTTACTGAGGCTCATATACAGTAATTCATTCCATAATATCGTTTTCAAGATATGCATGTAAGAGTGGAATTCATATTATAACTGCAAAATGTTCAAGGAAAGAAGTATTGCCAATTGGAGTTCATAAAAGATATCTCACTCCAAATGAAGAAAATTGAAGCTTTACTGCACTCATCTCTCACAAACAACACTTTCAGGAATCTTCACAACCTACCCACTAACATATAAAATCCTTTAGATTCTCAAATAGTTACTTAGCCACAAGCAAGACATTGCAGCTTTATGTTACCATACACTGAAAACTGGAACTATTACAAGACATATAATTGGAAGAACTGTTCACATGAATCAATATATAAGAATATATATGATACACGTATCTCTTTGTTACAAAATTTCCCTTGTCTGCACGTATGTATGTATGATAACTAAAACATAAAAAGCAATACATAAACCCTAGAATAAAACAGACACATGACATTTATTAGATTAGCTGACGATAATAGTATCATTATGCCCAATTAGGCATTTCAACTCCTTCAAATGCTCATCATTTGAAATGAGAAGCATAATACGAAGATTTGTCAACACTGCTTCGTGTTCGCAACTTGAGGGACCAGAAGCAGACAAAGCTTCCAGAGTGCTACGACAAGCATGCGACTCGAACCGACGCATGCTGACGTCTAATCCCTCTGAAAAACTAGACCAAGACGAGAGATGATCCCTCTGAAAACTAGAACCAAAACATGAGCTTGCATCGCTGCATGTGGCGTCTGCCTCTTGACAATAAGCAGGTCTAAAGTGACAAGAACAGTTTTTTGCACTTTGGTTAGTAACGCTGCAGCTACCAACAGAACAAGCATCACTGTCGGAATTAAATAATTCAGAGCTTCTGACCACAGAATAGCCAATGGCATCATTTTGGTTTGCCCTCCCCATTTGATAAAATATTAAAGGAAGCATGGATTGTTCGACGTGCTGATCGGCAGCTAACCCTAAGATGTGGATCATCCAAGTCACATTAGTACGACAGTATTGTGCCAACACTACTAATGCCTAAAAGGCATGATATTAGATATAGTTGATTGGCTGGACTCATTGTTTGCAATTGCAAAATGGAGTAAGGGGGCTTTAACTTGAGTTCAAAAGGGATCTTGTCTTTATAAGTATATGTTTTTTGACTTTCGTACAAAAGGGAAATCCCTTAACATTGACCAAGTCTCTGAATCCTATTAAAGGTGCATCGCTTCAATTTACTTTATTTTTTCTTTTAATCTTTTCTGTTAATATTAATTTATTCCATGATTTTCAATTTTATCTAATGTATTATAAATGATATAGAATATTATTTATTCATTTATACAATTTATGCAGGCGAGAGGATTTTGCCTTATCAATAGTTATATCATATCATATTCCACACACAAAGCACTCAAACAAACTAGAAACTCAAACACATTTGTAAATATTTACTCAAAAAAACACAAACTATTTCTACCCCTCAAATAGGAAAGTATACAAAAGCCATGGCATTGTTCTAAATTTATTACATTTATGAAACTATATTAAATGAAAAAATTAAGTAATTAATTAATTGATGAAGCTAACAAATAGGTTCAACTAAGAGTGCAAGATAAGTCGAGTCAGCTCACGAATCTTGTAAATCGGCTTGATTAAAGGTCGATGATAACTTGACGTTATTCCAACTTGAGTTCATTTTTATGCATTCAAAAGCTTGCAAGTTGGCTCACGGGCTTTTTTTTTTCTTATTTATGTTTTTTATTTTTTTTATAAATAACAATTTATTAATATATATTCAAATGATACATTTAATTAGTAGCAATATGTTAATTTATAGTAATTATTTTATATATGATTTTATTTACATGTATGTACAATGTTTTAAAGTTTAGTTTGAGTAAATATATTTCAAAATTTTAAAATATAAAATTCTTTATAAAGTTTTGAAAATATTTAAAATTTTAGTTTAGTTTTAAAAAAATGTAAGGAAGTATATTAAAATATTTATAGATTCTAAATTAAATTTGGATATTGTAGATTAATACAATTGTTCTTCTTTTATTAACATATTGGTGTATCATATTTCATTTATAAATAAATAAGATGTGGGATTTTAAATTTTATATGTGTTTTATAAATAAAAATTTATAAATTTTTCATTTAAAATTTGGAATGTTCGTGATATTGTATATGCGTAAAATGATAAATAATTTAAATAAACTATATATATATATATTATAAATTAATACAATTATGCATTTTTAGTATTTATTTTACTGTGTAGTAATTGTTACGCATATACATATATACAATACTTTAAATTTTAATTTTGATGTATACTTTTTATTTTATATTTTATAAAATTTTAGGTAAAAAAAAGCGAGAACTTTTAAATTTTTAATTTATATGTATAACTATGATATAGATGTAGCTTACTCTATCAAATGAGAAAATTAAAATACATTTCAAAATTTCTAATTAATATAACAAAAATAAATATAACAATGAAAATAATAGTGAAACCGTACAAAACTTTTATCAAAAAAATAAATATGTACTATTTATAAAATATCATATATATTATATAAAATTTTTAGATAGATTAAAATTATGCCATTGTTGAAAAGTTCAAGGAAGATCTCAAAAAAATTATTTTTATCTAGTTATTAAAATATTTCAAATATGTGATTGAGAACGTTAAAAAAATATTTTTTTCAAAATTAATGTGCCTTTTTTTAAATTTGAAGTTATGACTCAAAATATATTGTCAATAGTTATTTTCATATTATTCTAAAATGATGTTTCATTCTCAAAATTTATTTTAAATTTATCCTCTTAGTTAAATTTAATTGAATGATACATTTTTAAATATTTATTACTTCTTATTAATCAAATTCTTGTAAACATTATTTTTATATATTAAAATTATAAAATAATTAAATTAATTAATATTAATATTTTTTAAAAATTTATGTAAATTGAATCAAATTTAAGCTCAACACTTATGTATCTAGTTAGAGTTTGATATTTTTGTTTCAAACTCGAACTCATTCATCACATTTGAGCTCGAACTTGAATTCAAAAAAAAATAAGAATACTAGATTTGTTTGCACCCCTAAACTCAACCCAAAGGAAAAACTAGATATTAATAATACTATAGTTGAAACTGTAAAATATAAATTTAAAATTTTCTATCATATCTATTGGTTGTTGCAATTAGATGCTCGGCTTTTGGGCCCAACTATCTCCATTGTTTGAAGCAAAAAGTCTACCATCTAAAACATAAGGGCAACGTGTGAAACTCATTTTTCAATTAAAAACACTTATCGAATTTTATACTATCAAATCTATTATTTAATAATATTTTTATTTAAATTTAAATTTTTTCATATATAATTAACTATTTATTATTTAATGATTATTCTATTCTATTTATGACCAAATCAATACATATATTTATATATATATATGTATATTTATTTATTTATACATTAGAGTATGATTAGTATATATGAATAGAATAAGATGATAATAGAAGAAATATAAGAATAGAATAGAAATTATGTAAATTATCATATGACTAGTATATATAAAGAATTAAAGATAAATAAAATTGTTATTCATAATTTTATTTTCATAATTGACAAATAAAAATGATCATATAAATACTATGAACTTATTTATAATGATAAAATTATCTTTAAATGATAAATTTTTATACAATTATGCATTCAAAACTCAATTAATACTCATAAATACATATATTGGTAAAACAAAAAAGTCTACCACTTAAAAAAGATTTCTGCACAAAAATTATTTATTTATTGATCCAAAAGCATCATTATTTTTTCTTATGACATAGAATTTCACTTTTTAATAAAGAAGGTAATATGAAATAGAAAATAAAAACAAAAAAATTATATCGTTCGAAACAAAGATAGAAAAGAAAATTGTAAAGAAGACAATAACCAGGGGAGATATGTTTTTTGTGTTGGCATATAATTTTTATAAAAAAACAAATATACACTTGATTGTATAAATACTATTTTACATTATTTATAAAATAAAAGATAAAGAATGAAATTTAAAATAGGAAAAAGTAGAATAATTTAAAATTGAAGGAGGACATTGATCAAAAAAATATAATAAATTAAAATTTAAGTACAATCAATATCTATGCATATAAATAAAATAATAATAATTTTTAAATATAAATTTCATTCCATTCATATTATTCATAGAAAAGAAAAAAAATTTGAAAAATAAAAAATATAGAGTAAATATAAATTGAGAGAAGTCAATGAAATATATAAAAATTGAGGAAATACAGTGAAAAAATAATATATAAATAATTAAATATACTTTCATAATTACATATTATTCACTCATAGAATATAACAAAAAGGTAATTTTGTCAAACAAAAATATAAATTTATTCTCAATAGATTAATAATACATAATCCATGGTCTTGAGAAAAAATGACAATTCCCATACTATTGAAAATCAACATTCTTTCGATAATGATCATTTACATGTATATATTATACCAATTATATGATTTAGAATAGAGTTTTGAATGTTCATTCCATTTCTACCTAATTTACGCATACTTACCATACTCCAAAAATTAGTTATTATCCTCATATATTATCGCATTATTCAATCATTTTTATATTATATATATATAAATCAAAATTTTTAAGACATCATAATCTTACAACTAAACATACTACTTACTTTTAACACAACCCACATCAAACATTATCATTCACCAAATCCCCTCATAGCCCAGGCATGAATACTCGTCCCATTTTGACTAAAACATTAGCTGGAAGATACACATTTAGAGACCTGTAGAAAGCTGCAATTTTGTTTATCACAGCCCTAATTGATGAAGCAAAATCAATTGCCCTTAAATATCGAAGTAAGTTGCTTCGCAATTTTTGTTCACTGCTTACAAGCAAATACAAAATATTTTAAACCAGTCCGAACCTGATAGATGAATTTTACAGTTAGTAAGCATCCTATGGCATTATCTTATTACAGCCAACAGATAAAGTGTCACACTTGATAAAGACCATTTAAACACCAAACTCCGATAACAGTGTGCAAGTCAAGCATCCAAACAAGCAACATGCCCGTCAAGATCTCCTACCACGTTGACTTGGAGAATTTCCAATAGCAAGAACTCTGCAGAGCAATGATCAATCGACTTGCCTCCCCAGTAGAGTTACGATGGCCATGTACTAGATTCAAATGCATTTGCATAATAGGAGATCGCATTAACGCTATGATGATTGATGAGTAAATAAGTAGCAAATTAGAGGAGCCACCACTCCGACACTCAAACTGTTTCCCAGCAAAGCGTAACTGCAGAACATGAACCAGATTACAACCACATGTTTACCAGTTAGCCAATTGGAATGTGAAAACACTTCCGTTGTTTGTCAATATATGCAGTCATCATTTCAATGAAGGTCTGTGTAAATATGTGTCATGATTGGCTGATGATGGCATAAAAAATACATGCACAAAGTTGTGATGGCATAAAAAATACATGCACAAAGTTGATCAAGAAACAATTGACACAGGCCTTTTTTTTCTGTTTACTGTTTGTCTTTTCCAATCTGTTGCTCAAATTTGCAGATGTTCCCTAATTTACTGTGTCCTTGGGTAAAAGTGCAGCAGAATCTAGCCGAGAAGGGAAAAAAAGAAAAAAGAAAAGAAGCCACCACAAAATTTTAGTGAAGAGATTCTGGAAACAATCCACATCCACATGGGTTGCATGGAAAAGGGAGACCGATAGCAGTCCGTCGAAAGGAAAGATGAAGGAAGTGAAAAGTAGCGGGACTGCAACCTGTTGCAAGGTGTTCAGTCTACAGTAGGTTATATGGTTGGGCTCTTTGCCACAAAGTGAATTGAACTACTATAACTATAGCTTAGCTTACGGTGACTTAACTCACACAAAAAAAAATGAAACCGGTAGCTTTCTCGTACTTGCTCTATCAATAGGTAGTGTAGGTGGTCTAATGATGGTATAGCCCTTCTGGGCTGCCATTCCCCTCAAGTAGAGATGTTCGTGTTTGCTGTTTGTCGTTCTACGAGAAGGAAGGAGAGCGCTGTCATTGGGAATGGGAATGCCCCATGCACTCCCACCTTTTAAGAGGTAACTATTCATTCTGGAAGCTCAGATAGTGTGTGAATTAGAGGCAGTGTTCCGCAAATGTTTGGTCATAGCTGCCTTATTCCAATCATGACTCTCTTGGGGCCAAGCCCTCCTTCCTCTACATCAGATACAACGGCAAAAAGCTTGGACTACCTTATAATCTAGGCTGATTCTTTGCAAAAGCATCATTCTTAAAATTCCTATGCAATTCTAGAAAGACAATACACTGAGTTTAACCACCCATCTGAACTGTTAAATCATTCACTAATTTCCCCAAAGAATCAGCTCTTTCAAGTTAGGAACAAACATTAAAAAAAAGGAAAGAAAATAGAAAAAAAGACATACCACTGCCGGAGGCTAATATATTTGGGAAATTGGAAGTCCTCCGGAAAGGAATGTAAATTGGCAACCTAACAGTAATGTTGAAGATTATACACTCGACAAAACGAAAAATAAGGTAATAATTACCATCCTACAAGCTGAGAACCGAACCACATCAGAAGAAATACAACAAAATTATGCATACCTCTCTGGGTGTGAAGTATCTAAGATGAAGCCCATGTATGGAAGACATCTTATCTTTCATCTTTCCCTGCATAGTAGTTTGCAATACAATTGCGCATGATCAGTGAACAATGGCTTCTAAAATTAAGAAACCATAAATCATATATAGTCCAAAATAGCTCAAATTTAAGTAATCCTAGAGGTGAAGAGCATGATCTATGACTTGCATATATTTCATATTCAGAAAGTCAACAAAGAAACTAAATTCACACATGCATGTGTGCATGCACAAAAAATATATATTAGCAAAAATGTATTATGCAGTGAGTGTAAATGATATCATAAAAGAAATTTGAAATCAATTTCTCCACCCCCATACGCTCCCAAAGAAAACAAAGACAACTCAAACTCACCACAAGTTGAGCACTTTTGAGACAGTTTAAGGATAAGAAAATGGCTAGCAGTGGTCTTTGGTGATAGTTAAAGTAGAAAGTCAACATCTTGCTTGCTTAATGCCTATTTGAGTGGTAGCCAATGTTTTTCCCAATATCGTACTACTAAGAGGTAGAATTTCAAAAGAAAATGCATTCACTTGATAAGATATATGAAGGAAACTGAAAATTTTAGCAGGCAACCTAGGTAGTTACTTCTAGAGTGACCAAAGAAAAGCAATAACTGCAGTGGGAGAATCAGAGACAGAGTGAAAGAGGATTTCTCCCTTCTCCCTCATTCAAAAATGTGCACGAAACTTTCGTCTCACACCACTCCTTATGAACAAAGAAAGAAGACGACTGAGGATGAGTTGATAAAATGTACTCAAAATATTTGATAAAAGTTGATCAGGTTTCACACGACCTACCGGGACAGTTGCCAACAGGGAGCCAGTACCCTTCACATATCGAAAGTAACTTTTTGTGAAACAACAGCAGCGCCTTGATTCAGGGAAAACAATATCTATGATCCATGAAGGAATTCTTTGAACAATATAGAAACTCAGAAATAGATCAAACTTGCCAGCATGAGAAAGAATTTATCAATATAGGCATGAGACAAGGATACCCATGGCACTTCCCCATCTTTCTATAAGGCTTGATGGGACTAAATATTGATGTAAAAGATTATCGATGGATCCATTTCCTTCTTCAATAACCTTTGAACTTTGAGAAGCGGTACTAAGTATAGTGCCAGATTCTGAAGTAACGTCCCCAGTAAAATTCTCCAATTCCAGAAAATCTTTAATAGGCTGGCATTTTTCAAGTAATTTATCCCAATATGTTTGTGAGTCTGCTTCTTCACTAGTCACTGTGCTTTCAGGACACCCAAGTACAGGGCCTGGAGTGCAAAGCAGCTTATTATTGAATATCGAATTCTGAAAAGGCACATGTTTCCGCTTTGCCTGCAGTTTGATAGCACATGGGAACTTGTATCTTGATAAATAGCTTCATGAAAGAATGGGAGGAAACTAAAGATAATGAAATAGATGGTAAATCACAAGCGACAATAAAGTTACTATGCACATAGATGCCTAAAAGTATAATAACAAGCAATTACACCACAGGTAATCCATGTAAAAATAGTTGATCTGATTTCAAAAATAAAAATAGTAGTAATGGTAATAGCAACACCAACAGTATGGATGGAATCAAGATCAGTCAAAAAGGAATGACGCTGATAAGAAGTCCGGTATCTGAAAACGTAATATAATCTCCAAAGCATGCTTAAAAGACCCAAAAGAGCCAGAGAGATTAATGTATAGACTATAGAAGTGATACAGAGAGTGGATATAGGAAAACAGCAGTGAACAATAAAAGCAGATTAATAGATTGTGCATGCACATGCAGGGGCAGAGAAAAAGATAGAGACAGACCAGACAAAAATAGCGAGGCCGTGAATAGGGAACGCCAAACTGCAAAGGGCTTAAAATAAATTCTTGCGTATCAAAGTGATTCTCCCGCAAAATTGCAATCATCTTTTTGTGTGTATCAGATGTCTGCAGCAAATGTTAGCAGTAGAGATGAAGAATCAGTTGGGTGGAAATTACAAAATTGAAAACATATAATTAGCTAAATTTGATAATCGATCTCCCTCCCCCATATTTAGTCTTTAGGTTAGTCTATAACTCTTATCACACATAGCCACCTTGAGAGCCAATCAATCTTCTTCACCCATTTACTACATTTAAAAGCGCTTCATAATCCAAATTCAATCTTTAAGCATGAAATTTACCAAACCGATAGCACAAACTTTTCTCCAGTAGGAAAATCATATGTGGATATAACACGAACCTCAAATCCAACAACATTTTCCACAAAAAGCATTATTGGAGGCCGTGAACTTCGTGGTATGAGTTCAAGAATATTCAGAAAAGAAGAAGCTCTAGCATCACTGGAACCTTTTTGGTGACCTTGACATAAAGAACTTCATGAATTTATCACCGATTAACTACAAATGGACCATATAAATCGAATGATGCAAAAAATAAGAAAGGAAAATAAGTAAGTCAACCTTGCCGTGTGTAAGGTTGGCAAGGAGGAGACAAGAGCCACACATCTGCCTCATAGTTGTCCAGGTCAACAGCAGTCAAAGTCTGAATGTTACCCTGAGAGCTCACCATAATGCATATTGCAAGTTAAGTTATGAGATTAGCATGGATAAATAATTACAATACAATCTAAACTCTACTATAAGAACCTTTTTTCTCTTCACAAAAGCAGATGAATACATTCTTAAGTCTTAACCAATAACAATTGAGCTAGCTTCCAATATTGGAGTAGACCAGCTCAAACTCAAGCTCACAATGCATCAGCTTTGTTATATATTATTTTTAACATTTAACATTAATTTTATCAATAACAATTTTTTGTAGTAATGATGAGATCAAAATTAAATAAGGCTCATGTATAATGTCAAGCTCTAGGAATCAAACTTGATGTCAAATTCAAGCTTCCCTTAACCAAGTTACTGCCTATGAGTGCTCACTCTTCAACAGGCATGCGGTCCTAACTCCTCCCGGCTCCTGCTGCTTGGGAGCTTACTGTTTAATGTTCTAATTTTTATTTCAAGATGGTGAGAACATTTTTTCCTTTTTGAATCTGCACCTTTAACTGTTGCTCCTTTTGAGAGCAGCATTTTTACATATTCAACCTGACTTTCTAACGACTAAGCAAATTTCCATATGACGTACTTCAATACCCAATCGCTCTATGTAGAATTTTATCCGCATGAAGGAGAATCTTGAAAAAAAAAAGAGAGAGAAGAAAAGTAGATTCGACTCGAAACATCATCACAAGTTAAGTAATATGATCATTTATTGTCTCTAAACTCATAAAATTAGATGAATTGATTATAAACATTGTAAACGAGAAAGAATACCTAAAACTAAAACTGAAACCTGGTAGGGACGGTGACCAAAATTATGCTCATAAACATCATTCGCGACGTCGTTAATATCAAACGCTTCCACGACCTCTGCATCAACCCCCGCCTTCATCAAGGAATATCTCTTCGAAAATTGGAATAACCAAAATAAAATTTCCATCCAAAGTCTGGCTTAAATAAGAAACTTCCAAATATATTGGAGTGCATTTTCAAGTAGAAATAGGGAAAACAATAAGAGTAAATTATGAACTGCTCTACCATGCCACCGATGCCGCTGTAGAATTCCAGGACCCGCCATGGCTTCCCCTGTTCCCGCCTTAAACCCTCCATTCGTTCTCGGCGGTTTATGGCTCCCATTCTTCCGTTGGCCTACTGAGGTCCGAATCCGACGAAGAAAGCGCTTGAGTCTGCTTTTCTGAATATCGTGTTTTTCATAAAAGCACTTTCGGTTCAGAAATTTCTGTTCGGTCGTTCGGCTAGCGCAAAGCTGGGCTATCTCGTGTAATTAACAGAACTGAACGACAAAAATACATGGCCCGATGTAATTGGGCCTATTGGGCCTCCGTTTGACAACTCTAGTTCAATCAACTTGCACGCGTCTAACGTTTTTGAAACGTGTTGGCGTTTCTTCAGTGTGGAATCTTGCACACAATCTTGAGTTTCTCACATGATTGAACTACACAAGGATGGTCCGCTGATTATGTCGTCAGCCTTAGTGAAACCCGTCAGCGTCTTCAGACAGAAATTTGTGATACGAACTACTTAATTACGAACACAAATCGCATAATTACACATTGTAGACACATAAAATAAATAAATAAATATCACATAAAATTAAATAAATTAAAACGTAAATTAAATAATTTTATTTCAAAATTTTAAAAACAAATAAACTTTTCTTAATAAATAATTAATCAATCAAAATTGTCCAAATCAAATGGCAACAAATGGCGCAATCCGGTAAGGAGGCAATAAATGATCAAGAGGGCTAATCAGAAGGCGACAAGTGGCGCAGTCTAGCAAGAGGCCAACAACCCCAGCCAATCAGAACGCTCCACGTCAGCGGGTTTGGTGGCTACATTATCTCTCCTACAACTATAAATAGGGGTCAAAACCCCACAACAAGACACGACAACAACAAAGCCAAGGAGAAGAAGAGAAGACACAAAATCCTCTCAAGGCGTTCAAGAACATTCAAGGCGTTCTTCGTCAAGTTTAAAGAGTTCATCTCCAAATTCAAGGCGTTCATTGTCAACGGTCTTCGAATTCAACGTTCGATCCGACATCAGAGCGCTAAGTTCGAAGATCAACGTTAATTGGAGAAATCAACAAATTTCAAGAAAGATCAAGCACAAGCCCTTCTCTTGAAAAAACTCCAAATTAAAGCAACAGTTTCGATCCTAAACCCAAATTCAAGGCGTTCTTCGTCAACGATCTTCAAATTCAACGTTCGATCCGACATCAGGGCACCAAGCTCGAAGATCAGCGTTAATTGAAGAAATTTACAAGTTTCAAGGAAGATCAAGCACAAGCCCTTTCCTTGAAGACACTTCAAGTTGAAATCACATCTTTGGAGGAAGAATCAGAGGACTAAATTAGAGAACAGAGCCCACATCAAATTCATTTGATTCAAGTTGTAATCAATTTGTACAAATTTCTTGTTAGTGGAATCCAAGAGCAAGATTTTGTCCTACAAATTTTGGCACGCCCAGTGAGACCTCTCTACCTCTCATCTCTTCCTTCCTCAGAGTTTCAAGTGGACTACAAGCTTCGAACAAATCATCATGGCTAGCAACAAGGGAAAAGCTGTCAAAGCCGCTACCTCAGCCGCCAGTGAAACCGCCACAAAGAACGTCGGGGTCATCACTAGGAGTTTGGCAAGGAAAGCAACACGCTCAGAACCAGCCCCCCTCCATGGAGATGTCAACAACCCACTCCTCACAAACAAAAGTAATGAGGACGATTCAGCACCTTCGAGCCCTCGCTCTGACGCTTCATCTGCCTCCAATGACGCCCCAGTCATGACGACTAATGCCTCGAGCTTGGAGGACCAAATCACCGCACTGACTAAAGTCATTGAAGGGCTAGCCAAACATGTCCAAGAGCAAGATGCTCGGATCTCAAGGGTGATGGACAAAGCCGAAACCAGTCAAATGGCAGAAAAGGCGCTCGAAGTTCCTGACGGAGTTGAAGTATCTACCAAGCAACCAGCCAATGACCATCAGAAGTCTGTAGCCAAAGAGCTTTAACTATCCTCGGACGGCTCGGTTCCTATTGACCAACTTTAAGACTTCATTGAAGGTACCATCAAGAACAAGCTAGAAGGAAGCACTAAGTCAACTCTGGTATATGCCAAGCCCCACTCGACAAGGATTGACGACCTGAAAATGCCAACCGGCTATCAACCTCCTAAATTCCAGCAATTCGACGGCAAAGGAAACCCGAAACAGCATGTGGCACACTTCATAGAAACATGCAATGACGCCGGAACATATGGAGATCTTCTGGTCAAACAGTTCGTCCGCTCGTTAAAGGGAAATGCGTTCGACTGGTACACTGACCTCGAACCCAGATCCATCAATAGCTGGGAAGAAATGGAGTATGAGTTCCTCAACAGCTTCTACAGCATAAGGCGAACCGTCAGCATGATTGAGCTTACCAACGCTCGCCAATGGAAAGAGGAGCCGGTCATTGACTACATCAACCGATGGAGGAATCTAAGTCTAAACTGCAAAGATAGACTTTCTGAGGCTTCAGGCATCGAAATGTGCATACAAGGAAAGCATTGGGGACTGCGATACATTCTCCAAGGGATTTGGCCTAAAACTTTTGAAGAATTGGCCACGCGAGCCCATGATATGGAGCTAAGCATTGCCGCGAGTGGCATTGGCGCGCCACCTATTTCGGAATTCCGCAAGGCGAAGGATAAACAAGAAGCAAGAAGAGGGGGCAAGCTCCTCCCTAAAGCTCCAACAAGAGAATCCATGGCGATACGCGCTAGGCCCATTCCAGTCAAAGGAAAGGAGAAGGCTGATGAAAAGAAAGAAGCCTCACAAAAACCAAAAAGGCCAACGCTAAAAGAAATGCAGGCCAAATCTTATCCCTTCCTTGATTCAGACGTTCCTGGGATCTTCGACGACTTGCTAAAGGCCGACCTCATTGAGCTTCCCGAGATGAAAAGGCCCGCGGAAGCCGGAAAGACTGACGATCCCAAATACTGCAAATACCACTGCTTGGTTGGGCACTCTATTCATGACTGCTTCATATTTAAAGAGAAAATCATGGAGCTTGCCCACCAGGGAAAAATCACATTGGAAGATGATAGTGCGAACGTTAACGCTACCACCTCCAACGACCAAATGAAGGAAGCCCCTGGAAACAACCACTCCCTAGACAAAATCAATGGTCTCCGTGAGAAAAGCCAACCCTCTGAAGGTTGCATGACCGCAATGGTCTTTACTGACGAAGATCTGATATTAGGATCTCAACCCCATAACAGACCCTTGTTCGTAACCGGCTACATCCTTGAGCAAAAAATCAACCGGATGCTAGTTGACGGCGGCTCGGCAGTAAATATCCTACCGCTACGAACATTAAGAGAATTAGGGATCCCGACAGATGAGCTTTCAAACAGCCACCTGATGATCTAGGGATTCAATCAAGGGGGGCAGAGAGCCTTAGGCACCCTAAGGTTGAACTTGCTCATAGATGACATGGAATCAACCACCTTGTTTCATGTCATTGACGCTAGGACTTCGTACAATTTACTGCTCGGTCGGCCATGGCTTCACGAGAACGGGGCAGTACCTTCTACCTGGCACCAATGCCTCAAATATTGCCGCAATGGTGTCGTCAAAAGCATCCTGGGTGATTGCAAGCCATTCACCGAAGCTGAATCCCATTTTGCTGATGCAAAATATTATCTGAATAAAACTAAGGCCCTAGAGGTTAGTAGCCCCCAGCAAAATGACAAGACGGGAGGTGTTCCGGCACAGAAAGACGAAGTCGACGACGTGCGCCCCAAGAACCATCCAAATAAGACGCCAGAAATTCATGATGCTTTACAGGGCTTGACACTGCCTATAACTCAAATTGACGGCAGCATACTTGCCCAACCACCTGAAGGGATTATAAAGGAACGTCCTGAGGCTCGAGAATTGAGGACTGCAAAAGGTTTCGGCCCCAAAGCATACAAACTCCTCGTCAAAGCGGGGTACAATCCGCAAGAAGAGTCGCCATTGGGAAAGCTCCCGCAAAGGTCCGAGGGTCAAAACCCACGAGCCGGACTCGGATACAAACAGCCACAGGGCCCTGTGCGCATTGCCATAAGAAGAGCCCTTGCCAACAACGTAAGGAGAGCTTCCACTAACAACACCACAGTGGAAGATCGCTCCTCAAAATTTGAAAAGAAGCCAGTGCGAGTGTCAGTCTTCAAAAGACTTGGCTCGTCCCAGAAGCAAAAATACTGGAAAGTAAAGAATAGAGCCGCTGAAGCACCAAAGCACGAGGAAAAGCTCCACAGTCGAATTCCCTCCCGCATGAAAAGAAAGACAGACTTGGTCATATCATGTGACAGGGTTCTCAAAGCTAAATTTCAAACGATCATCTTCACCAAAGCCCAAACTGAAGAAGACGGTGACAGGGAAAGTGTAGGCTCATCCAACCACATAACTGTGAATGAAGGAGAACCCATTGAGGAGGACGCCGAAATCGCACCACCTCAGATGGAAGCAGGCACAATTGTCTGGCTTAGACCCGAAGGTAGCAGTACACCACTTGGCCGTTAAAAAGGTAACTCGCCTCGTTAAGCAAGCACAGCACCGTTTTCGACCCGAACTCCTCCCACAAATTGAGGCTGAAGTCAACAAATTGATTGAAGCTGGGTTCGTCCGAGAAGTCAAGTACCCCACATGGATCTCTAGCATCGTCCCCGTAAGAAAGAAGAATGGGCAAATCCGAGTCTGCGTCGACTTTAGAGATCTCAATGAAGCATGCCCTAAGGATGACTTCCCTTTGCCCATCACGGAACTCATGATCGATGCCACCACAGGGCATGAGGCGCTGTCTTTCATGGACGGGTCATCTGGGTACAACCAAATACGAATGGCACCCGAAGATGAGGAACTCACGGCTTTTCGCACCCCTAAAGGCATATACTGCTACAAGGTTATGCCATTTGGTCTCAAGAACGCCGGAGCAACATACCAGAGGGCCATGCAGAAAATATTTGACGATATGCTGCATAAGAACGTTGAGTGCTACGTCGACGACCTCGTAGTAAAATCAAAGAGACGAGAAGATCATTTGCACGACCTGAGAAAAGTCTTCGAACGCTTGAGAAAGTACCAACTGAGGATGAACCCCTTGAAATGTGCATTCGGGGTCACCTCTGGTAAATTCCTAGGCTTTGTTGTTCGTCATCGTGGCATCGAAATTGAACAAGCAAAAATCGACGCCATCTTGAAGATGCCAGAGCCTCGAAACATCCACGAGCTCAAAAGCTTACAAGGAAAATTGGCTTATATCCGGAGATTCATCTCTAACTTGGCAGGGCGCTGCCAACCTTTCAGTCGCCTTATGAAGAAAGACATCCCTTTTAAATGGGATGAGTCCTGTAGAAAGGCCCTGCAAAACATCAAGTCCTATCTAACAAGACCTCCAGTGTTGGCAGCCCCGGTGATCGGCCGCCCGTTGATCCTATACATCGCCGCACAGGAATGCTCGGTGGGAGCTCTACTAGCACAAGAGAACAACGAAAAGAAAGAAAACGCTTTGTATTACCTCAGCAAAATGATGACACCAAATGAGCTGAAGTACTCACCAATAGAAAAGATATGTCTGGCACTCGTCTTTGCCATCCAAAAGTTTAGACACTACTTCCAAGCTCACACAATTCATCTGGTGTCTAAAGCAAATCCATTAAAATATGTTATGTCAAGGCCTGTCCTCTCTGATAGACTCGCAAGGTGGTACCTCCAATTTCAACAATTTGAGATTATCTACATACCACAAAGGCAGTGAAAGGACAAGCCCTAGCAGACTTCTTGGCAGACCACCCTATCCCAGCTGAGTGGGACCTTTCTGATGACCTACCGGACGAGCACGCCCTGCTGGTAGAAGTCACTCCTCCATGGAAGATGTACTTTGATGGAGCTTCCCACAAAGAAGGAGCCGGCGTCGGGGTAGTATTCGTAACATCCGAAGGCGAAATCCTGCCCCATTCATTTACCCTTGTGGAAAAATGCTCAAACAACGTGGCCGAATACCAAGCTTTAATCCTCGGACTTGAGATCGCTATGGATATCAAGCAGCTACACCTTGAAGTCTTTGGAGATTCTCGATTAGTGGTCAACCAGCTGCTAGGGGAATATGAAGTTAAAAAACCCGAGTTGCTTCCATACCACAACTATGCAAGCAAAATCATGAGCTGGCTCGGGGACGTCACAATCAAGCACATACCAAGGAGTGAAAACAAACAAGCTGACGCACTGGCTAAGCTTGCCTCCACCCTCTCGTTGCCTGATGCAAAATACCAGGTGACTATATGCAAAAAATGGGTGGCGCCGCCAACATGCGAAGATGACGAAGGGGTGGAAAGTTGCCCCGTAGAAGTCTTTAACATAGAAAAGGAAGACTGGCGCCAGCCATTTGTGGATTATCTGAAATACGAAAAATTACCAGATGATCCACGCCAAAAAGTCGACGTCCGACGCCGAGCAGCCCGCTTCATCTACTTTAAGGGTGTCCTATATAGACGCTCGTTTGATGGAGTGTTCCTACGTTGCTTAGGCAACGATGAAATGACTCAAGCCATGGAAGAAGCGCACTCCGGCATATGCCGCGCTCATCAGTCCGGACCAAACTCCATTTCCGAATCAAGAGAATGGGGTACTACTGGCCAACAATGGTGAATGATTGCATGGAGTTCGCTCGCCGATGCCAAGCATGTCAATACCACGCCAATTTCATTCACCAACCACCTGAGCCGCTACACCCGACGGTAGCTTCATGGCCATTCGACGCCTGGGGATTAGATGTCGTAGGACCCATGACAAAATCATCCGCTGGCCATCTCTACATTTTGGCAGCCACTGACTACTTCTCCAAATGGGCGGAGGCGATTCCCTTAAAGGAAGTAAAAAAGGAGAACGTTGCCAACTTCATCCGCGCTAACATCATTTACAGGTATGGGGTCCCCCGGTATATCATCACCGACAACGGAAAACCATTTGTCAACAGCACCATAGACAAGTTATGCCAAAAGTTTGGCTTCAAGCAAAGAAAATTCTCGATGTACCACGCTCCGGCCAATGGTCTTGTAGAAGCCTTCAATAAGACTCTAGGCAACTTGTTGAAGAAGGTTGTGTCAAAGTCTAAAAAGGATTGGCACGAGAGAATTGGGGAGGCCCTATGGGCTTACCGGACTACGTTCAGGACACCCACGCAAGCAACCCTTTATGCTTTGGTGTACGGAGTCGAAGCAATCGTCCCGCTCGAACAACAAATCCCATCGCTACGAGTTGCTATACAGGAGGGACTAACTGAATAGGAAAACGCCCGCCTGCGTCTTGAAGAATTGGAGGCACTGGATGAAAAGAGGCTTGATACTCAGCAGAGGCTCGAGTGTTATCAAGCCCGGCTATCCAAGGCCTTCAACAAAAAGGTGCGTATGCGATCCTTCCAAATTGGAGATTTGGTGCTTGCAGTAAGGAGGCCCATCGTTATCACCCATCGCACTGGAAAAAAGTTTACCCCAAAATGGGATGGGCCGTATGTTGTCCGAGAAGTCTACACAAATGGTGCCTACAAGCTGGTAGATCAGGATGGTGTGACTGTTGGCCCGATCAACAGCAAATTCCTCAAGAAATATTATGCTTAAAGGCGAGGCACAAAAAAAAAGTGTTAAAATAAAATGCATAAATTGTACACACTCCTGGCCCGCAAGAGTATAAACTGTGAACGACCTTTACTTCTTGCAAATTTAAGAAGTTCCGAACTACGTTCTGACTTGATCCCATTCTTTTGGGTACGTAGGCAGCTTAAATATTCTCTAAGTTCAGTCTCAAATTTGTAACAAATCATGCTTTGATAGCCACCATCGGAGCACTCGCAGAAAGAAGAAAGAGCAACAAATGAGGAAATAAAGAATGACATTTTATTGATAAATCCAGTTGTTGACAAAAGAAATAACATCAGAATCCAAGAAAAGGGAAAATACAATTCTGATTAAAGGCTAAGAAAAAGGGTTCAAGCCCTCTAGCTCGTCTTTGGCCATCACCAACTCTGCCTCAGCAACGCGCAAGGCCTCGACAGCTCTCTCGTCCGAAGGCTCCATAGATCACAGGGTAACTAGCTCCCCATGAATCTCCCCAACCTCAGCCGCGGCTTCCCGCAAAGACTCTCTTTGCTGCACAAGGGATGAGGAAAGCTCCTGCTTCCGCTTTGTCAATAGCTCGAGCTGCTCCTCCACATTCTTCAGCTCAGCCTCAGAACACTCAACCTCTTTAACTCCCTCAGCTTCCTTGTCTAACGCCTCTCGAAGCCGGTCATCAACGTCCTTCAACTGGCGGGCGAGGGCCTCCTTGGTAAGTGCATCTGATGTAGCAGATCGTGCTTGGTCATACGCCGCGGCCTTGGCAAACAAGCTCTCCAAGAATTCCTCGATGCATGAAATGTTGGCATGTTCAAAATGCTTCATGGACTCAAGGACTAACATGACCTCGTCCTTGAGGGAGGAAACAGAGTCAAGCGAGGTGCCCATTAATCTCTCACGAAGGCCCGTCCACAGCTTACAAAGAAACTCCCTCTCGTGGCTCCGAAGGAATTTTTCTGCCTCGAACACTGAAACTGCTACAGGAAGAAGAGCGTCCTTCTGCTTCTCTGAGGGGCAAGGTCGATCCAGCACAACATCACCAGGCACGACAGCAGATGCTGCGCCAGATCTTCCTAAAGACTTACGACTACCACTGAAATCCCCGCCATCACTCCCAAACACTTGCTTCTCTATCTGAAAATGAGCATATACATAAGCACATTAAAATCAAGCAAGTCAGAAAGAGAAAAGAAAAGAGATCACCAGTTATAGCTAATCACCTCCTTGGCAAGGACCTCAACTGACTCATGGTGGCTGGAAGCAGCATCTTCTTTCGGACCACAGGGGGCAGGATCCTGTTTAGCCCTCTTCCAATGACGGTCCCCGTTGCTGCTAGCACTGTCATCCAAAATTGGAAGAGCCAGTCGCTTTCTTTCAGGGGCGATCGGGGCAGCATGGTCGTCAGGATAATCAGGGATGTTGGGAGATGGACCTTCTGCTTCGGGCACATCACTTTGAGACGAGCTGGCACACAACTTCGCTGCATGCGTTTCAAGGTAATCCCCATGAACTGCGGTCCACCATTCTTTGTAGCCCTTAGAGTGAAATTTCCTTACAACCGCTGGAATGCGAGGGAAAAATGCCTTGGCCTTCGACCCAGACAAAGTCAGCAATCGCCAGAAGTAGAGACCCTCATCCAAGGAAGTTTCGCGCACATCACGTGTAAGAATCCCAGGAGCCTCCTGATAAAAACCGAACTGACGGCTGAACCGGTGCGGGCTATAAGGCTCAACAATACACTGAGCGCCCTGCCTCAACGAAAGATAGCCCGAGCGAATCGCAGCAAAATAATCATCCTCATGACGCCTATGGCTACCATCATCAAGATAGAAGATATCCTGTTGTTTAGTAATCATGGTGTCAGTCTAGCCAAAAAGGTCGCCTTTGTGAATTCTCCGGCGCGCCTCCCGTGGGTCGTAATACCTCGCTCCGCCTTCACCTGAATAGACAACCATCTTCGGACTATCGATGTCTTTATGGATTAAATAGTGAGTCTTGAAGAAGTGTGCAGCCCACGCATAAATATAATGAAGCGGGAACGGGGAGAGTATCCGTGAAGGCCTCCGTGATTGCGCAATCCTTCCTAAACCGCGATAGAGGCTCGTAAGGACAGGGATCGCCAGACTCACTGCCCTCCCAGTCGCCATAACACATGCCATCTTGAAAGTGCTAGGACGTATAGAACCAGCACTCTCGATGGGAAGGACGAAGACGCTGAGCCAGCAAGCTAGAAATGCCGCTAAATAAGTCCCCACTCTCAAATTATCAGGGACATCGAGGCGTGCAAAGGGCTCTTCGTCTACAACAGACCAGGGCTGATGCACACCGATCTCACCAGATGGGTTGCAAGAAGATTTAGGGCGAGCCGACTTCTTCTCTTTTCGGGCAGGAGGTGCAACATACTTCGCATTTCTCCTGCACCAGAAGCTAATCCAGTCTTTGATGGAGACCGAGGAAGCCCAAGCATCATTTGAGTTGTTGCGCAAAAATCGATAAGCGTGAAACAAATATTGACAAGACTGGGGAAGATGTCTCTTGCCTTGATCATTGAGACCCACAAGCTCCTTCGCGCTCGGGACCACCTCGTCATAAAACCTCCCATAAATCGGGAGTCCAGCTAAACTCCGTAAATCATGCAGTGAAATAGACACCTCGCCATAAGAGGTGAAGAGCGTGTTAGTGGATGGACACCACGCCTCATAAATCGCCCGCAGAATGTTAGAGCATCGATCGTAGGTAAACATCAAGGCATACACGGCATCGTAAATTTGGGCTGCCCTCAAGTCACGCTCGCAACGGCTAAGCACATCCTCGGCTCACTCCCAATAGCCTTTGATAAAACGAAACTCCCCAACACATGGAAGAACATCACCCCACTTAGCTTTTCCTTCCACAATCTGGCGCCCTAGAGTCAGAAGAAGGACCGGCTTGACAGCAGCGTGATGATGAGACGACCGCAAGGTATATGCCTTGGAGGTCCTACTAAAAGGCACCTCTCGAGTCCAATTGTCCATCCGATCAGCAGCTTCCAGTCGGGGCCAAGGACGATAAAGAAGTGGAGGATAAACATCCAAGATCGTGCTCCTCTCAAGAGGATGACCTTCTTCATCAAGGATGACCAAATGCTCCACGCCTGAAGGAGAAAAGCTGCCCTTGAAATGCACCATACTGAAGACTGCAAAAGAAACGCAAGGAAAGGTCAGATGTGTTCTAAAAAAAAAAAAAAAGGATTGAAGCTAGTCGGTACACGTGGCTAAATCAAGCCTGGTACCCAAAGGCCCAAATTGAAGCCTAGTCGGTACACGTGGGCTAAAATCAAGCCTGGTACTCAAAGGCCCAAAATTGAAGCCTAGTCGGTACACGTGGACTAAGATTAAGCCTGGTACTCAAAGGCCTAAATTCGAGCCTAACGGTACACGTGGGCTAAAATCAAGCCTGGTACTCAAAGGCCTAAAATTGAAGTCTAGTCGGTACACGTGGGCTAAAATTAAGCCTGTACTCAAAGGCCCAAAATTGAAGCCTAGGTCGGTACACGTGGGCTAAAATCAAGCCCTACTCAAAGGCCCAAAATTGAAGCCTAGTCGGTACACGTGGGCTAAAATCAAGCCTTGGTACTAAAGGCCAAATTGAAACCTAGGTCGGTACACGTGGGCTCGGTAAAATTAAGCCTGGTACTCAAAGACCCAAATGAAGCCTATCGGTACACGTGGGCTAAGATCAAGCCTCGTACTCAAAGGTCCAAAAGTTCAAGCCTAGCTGGTACACGTGGGCTAAGATCAAGCCTGGTACTCAAAGGCCCAAAAGTTCGAGCCTAACCGGTACACGTGGGCTAAAATTCAGCCTAACCGGTACACGTGGGCTAAAATCAAACTTGATACTCCCAAAAAAAAAAATAAACGCCAAACAGGGCCTTAAGCCCCAAAGCCATAATTGCGCCCAAACGTGGCCTTGTCCTAGGAAATGAGTCAGCATTAAACTCTACTCATTTCCCAGGCTTGGGAAACCGCACGTCGAAGTCAGCACTGCAGGTCCACGCAGAGCGCGGCGCGACGCCGCAGGACCAGCCGCGCGCTCGCACGCCCGCAGACCCAGCGCCTCGCGCCTCTGCCGACCTCAGTCCGCGCTGCCACCCGACGCAGCCGCTGGAGCATGCCCGTAGCACAGCTACCGCCTGTCAACTGCAGCACCGCAAGGCCGCACAGAGCGCAGCGCACGTCCGCAAACCCAGCGCCTCGCGCCACCCCACGCAGCCGCCGGCGCTTGCTCGTAGCACAGCCACCGCCCGTCAACTGCAGCACCGCAGGGCCGCGCAGAGCGCGGCACGACACCGCAGGACGAGCCGCGCGCTCACACGCCCACAGACCCATCGCCTCGCGCAGCCGAGCGACGCCCAGCTCCCATAGCCCGCACCACCACGCAGCCGAGTGACGTCGAGTCTGCAGCCCTTCCCCTCAACGCAACATCGCCACAACACTCACCCGCCAGCGCCGCACCACTGCAAGCTCAGCCACGCCATTGCTGCCCGAAGTGTCAGCCACTCAGAAGCTTCCCAGCGCAGTCATCGACTGGAAACGCGTCGCACCATGCCTGCATCCCTTCCGCCTCGGCACAGCTGCACCTGCTCGAGCCACCGCAAGCCCGGCCGCGCCTCAGCCTCCAGGAACTCCGCTGCTCGGAAGCCGCCTAGCATCGCCGAAGACTGAAGGCACGACATCGCCCCTGCACCCAGCAGTCAGCGCCGCCGTCCGACAACAACCACAGACACCCGACGCGGCCGCAGCCCGATACCCAAAGCCGCCTGCTCACCCGAAGCTGTTCGCCGCCCGCCGACAAGAATGATCAAGCATCGCCCCCCAGCCGCCGCACGCTCGCCTACTTGGTTGCGCCGCCGGCTCCTAAAAAAAAATAAAATAAAATATATGTATATATATGTATGTATATATATATATAAAGATTTTAAAAAAAATAATAAAACAAAAAAAATAATAAAACAAAAAAAATTAAAAAATAAATCAAATTAATATATATATGTATATGTATGTGTATATATATATATATATATAAAGAAGAACGGTGGGATACATACGAACTCACCACTTTGTTTTGTAAAAAGAAAAGGAGAAGTGAAGGACAAAATTTCTGACGGATGTGCCTATATAAAGGAAGATTTGTAGGGATTGAAAATGATTTGCACAATCTCCAAAACAAAATATTAATTAATCTTATTAAATGTTAAGGAAGTAAACATAAGTGACGAAAATAAAAATATATATACATATATATATGTCAAATATATATATATACATAAATAAATAAACTAAATAATATATAAATAAATAAACAAAATCGAGACTCATTCATTCTAAAAGTAAATTCTTCATGAATAAGTCTCGAGGGGGCATTTTGTAGACACATAAAATTAAATAAATTAAAACGTAAATTAAATAATTTTATTTCAAAATTTTAAAAACAAATAAACTTTTCTTAATAAATAATTAATCAATCAAAATTGTCCAAATCAAATGGCAACAAATGGCGCAATCCGGTAAGGAGGCAATAAATGATCGAGAGGGCTAATTAGAAGGCGACAAGTGGCGCAGTCTAGCAAGAGGCCAACAACCCCAGCCAATCAGAACGCTCCACGTCAGCGGGTTTGGTGGCTACATTATCTCTCCTACAACTATAAATAGGGGTCAAAACCCCACAACAAGACACGACAACAACAAAGCCAAGGAGAAGAAGAGAAGACACAAAATCCTCTCAAGGCGTTCAAGAACATTCAAGGCGTTCTTCGTCAAGTTTAAAGAGTTCATCTTCAAATTCAAGGTGTTCTTCGTCAACGGTCTTCAAATTCAACGTTCGATCCAAAGTCAGAGCGCTAAGTTCGAAGATCAACGTTAATTGGAGAAATCAACAAATTTCAAGGAAGATCAAGCACAAGCCCTTCTCTTGAAGATACTCCAAATTAAAGCCACAGCTTCGATCCTAAACCCAAATTCAAGGCGTTCTTCGTCAACGATCTTCAAATTCAACGTTCGATCCGACATCAGGGCGCCAAGCTCGAAGATCAGCGTTAATTGAAGAAATTTACAAGTTTCAAGGAAGATCAAGCACAAGCCCTTTCCTTGAAGACACTTCAAGTTGAAATCACATCTTTGGAGGAAGAATCAGAGGACTAAATTAGAGAACAGAGCCCGCATCAAATTCATTTGATTCAAGTTGTAATCAATTTGTACAAATTTCTTGTTAGTGGAATCCAAGAGCAAGATTTTGTCCTACACACATACCTTTTCTTCAGTGGAAAGTTTTTTATCGAACAGGCATGTAAGCTAACAATTAGAATGTAGTCATTTGCAGGTAGGGCCTCGTTTGACCAAAGACAGGGAAAGGTTTCCTCCTAAGAACATCGTACTGATGTTGGCTGGAGAATGGCTGCTATGGATGGGATGGATAGGGTTCAATGGAGGAGACCCGTATGTTGCTAGTGTTGATAAATCCATGGCTGTCATCAACACTCATGTTTGTGCTGCTACCTAGTTTATTAACGTGGCTTATATTTTTTTTTGAAAAGCTTCTGTGATTGGGGCAGTTCGAGGCATGATCACTGGCTTGGTTTGCATCACACCAGTAGCTCTGGTAATTCTGGACAGTTCTGCCTCCAAAGTTTTATAATCATGCACAAGGGAAATACATTACATTTTGCAACAAAAAAAAAATATTATATTAATAATATAGTACTAGTAAATTAATTTGGCACACTCTACATTTATAGATTATGAAGTTGTTCCGTTTCAAATAAAAAATAATATTAATTAAATTTGTGAATAAATAAATAAAATATGAAAGAAAAAAGATGAAAAGAAATTGAGAATGAAAAATATCGAAAGAAAGTACAAATAATGATAAATTATAAGAAAAGGGTTATTTAAAAGATAAAAAAGAACAAAAAAATTAAAATAAGGATAAATGTATGGTTTTATATCATGTAATCAAAAGAGTAAAATAAGTCATTCCTTTTGTAGAACCAAAATAGGTCTAAATGTTTAATGGTGTACTAGCAAATGCAACATACTTTATGTATGTACAAAATTATTTATAAATTATATAATTATTGTATTTTAAATAATGAATGTTGTTAAAATTTATAATAAAAAGAATATTTAAAATAAAAAATTAAAGATAAATAGATTTGAAAAAATGAAAAATTGAGAGAAAAGTAATAGAAATAATATGTTAAAATAAAAAAGAAAAAAGAAATGATAGAAAAACAAAAATAATCGAAAATAATTGTGCAATTTTACGATGTACAAATTAAAGGTTTCACTTTTATAATAATATAATTATAAATATATAGTATAGAAAAGAACTAATGGTATATTAGTAGTTATATTTGAAAGTGAAAAGATAATAGTATAAATTTATTAATTAAAGACAATATTGTAATTTCGTAATGTAAAACCATATTAGATCCAAACTTTAATAATATAGTATAGTATGGATAGATAGATATGATAAATGGACAACTATAGTAGTCAGCATGATCCTATGCGTTGGACATAGGGACAAAGAAAAGCGGGACTTGGGGTGTGCATGAAGGTTACATATACACCAACTCTTTAAGTGCTATGTATGTGTGATTTGAGTCCAATGTACATTATTGATCATTCAATTGGTAGTAGGAGTTGTCCATGGGTGGGTAGCCATTATAATGGGCATCTTATTTGGCTGGATTCCATGGTTCCCCGTGATGGTTGTGGACAAGAAGTCTGAGCTCCTTCAAAAAGTCGAAGACATAATGGCGGTGCTCCACACCCATGTAGTGGCCGGTGGGCTCAGAAGCATCCTCCCTGACTTCTTTGCCAACCCAAAGTTGTGCCATTTGTTCTACAGAAGGTATGGACAGTATGTTCTATGTCTGGGGTTCAGCAGACAAATAGGATTACAAATCATTGGAGTGTTCTTTGCCGTTGGTGTCAACAGTGTGACAACAAGCTTGATATGCCTTGGGATGAATTTCATTATCTCATAGCATGTCTGAGAAAGACATGCAGGTTGGAGACGAAGCAGCACAAGGCAAGGAGACTTACACTTGTTGGGGGCAAGGCAACAGGAACCAAAAACCTAAGCCCTAAAACTCGCTTTCTTCCACTTGTATTGAATGATGTGGAAATCAGATCCCCAAAGGCTGAGGGAAGATTGATTAATTGAGATGGCATGATGAAAGAACGTGTGTTTTAAAGCAAAAATAGGGTGGTTTAGTTTTGCTAAAACTGAAGATGGCCTAAAAGACTTCCAGCATGGAAGTGAAAGCATGTTTCTTTGACTTTGATTTGGATATTTCTGTGCATGAGAATTCAATGCATTAAGAGCCAGATCAGCTGTCAATTGTGCATGTGGAAACCCTCTGACTGAATAAGATTTGCATGTGTTAGTGTCCTGAATTTGTGATCATGAGTACTGACACATTCCCTTGGTTCCTTTTCTTCACCTTCCCCTTTTTTTTTTCTGTTCTTTCATTGGCGGGGTATGGAAGATCTTGATTTAGGAGTTATACTTGTTATTTAAAAATGATTTTTTTTAAAAAAAATAAATGTGAATAGAGATATCTGATCTATCCGATTTTCACTTATTAACCAATACAATAGGAAATTCAATTCGAGGTCGCCTTATTTTTAGATCATAGTTGCAGGGAATAAGTAAAATTATTAATTGAGAATAACGTAGAACAAAAATTTTGAACATATGGTTTGATAATTGTTTGGTTTAGTTCCATGTTTCTTGTACTCCTCGTTTTACAGTGTCGTATGCAAAAGTATTAAGTAGATTAATTTCTTCTTTTAGATGGCATTAATCGTTAAACTTGGTTTGTTCTGCGGAAAGTAAGAGGGGAAAAGAAGTGAGAATTACTCTTCAGGAATAATAATTAGAAAAAAAATAAATGATTTTTTATATTAGGAATTACTAAAAAAGTATTTTTTTTTTCGAATTTTTTAAAAATGAATATAGCTGGGAAGTGTTTTCTCTCCCTGATTTTTGAAAAAAAAAAACATATTAAGGCAAGGTTATGTTTGGCTTAAATTTTTGAACAAGAAAAATAACGAAAAGTTGAGGCTATGTTTGTTTTCAAATTTTACAATCCAAAAAAATACATTTAATTATTATACTTTTTAAATTTTATCTCTTTATCTCTATTTCTTTTACATGATAACTTGTTGTTTATGTTTGTTTCCTTCTATTTCAAATACAAAAAGTGAGATACATGTAATTTTAATGAATGCAAGAAATTTTAGAGACGTGATATGCTCCTTTAAAATAACAAAGGCAACATGTTTCGAGATGTAATTTTGGAGAAATTGGTACAAACAAAGATAAATTTGTGAAGGAAAAAAGAAACATTGAAGATGACGTGGAATCATTTGAAAAGGAAAGAAAGAAATCTCCAACCTTTTATTTGTTTAGAGAAAACGACGAGGAAAAATCATTGGAAAGCAAGTAAAAATAGTTTTTTTAGTAAATAAATCTTAAAAGATATAATTATTTAATAAAATTAATTTATTTATTGTTTCATTTTTCTAAGGAATCTCAATATTAGTAATTTATCTTGAAGTTTGCTCATTCTTTTTAGTTAAAACTAGAACCATTATCTTTTCCGTGATTTATTCACTTTGGTTGCATTTGAGAGACGGTTTTTGTTGTAAATGATGCTTGGTAAGAGTTATGTTATGATGAGTAGTATGTTCAGTTGTATTTTGATATAATAAAAATTTTGATTTATTTGAATATATTATATAAAATATATAATAATGATTGAATTGTATATAGGGATAATGATTAGTTTTGTATTATTAATATGAATATACATATATGATATATATACAGGTGTTGGTTTAGTTGTAAATATTTATACTAATTAAAAATAATTAGATGATTATATATGTAAATGATGAGAAATTTGAATTTAAATAAAAAATTTGTTAAGTGATATATTTAGTAGTGTCATATGTGAGAAAATGTTGGGATTGAAATTTGGAGTTTCAAACATAACCTTTGCTTAGTTTAAAAAACAAGGTTGTGAAAAACAAGAGTAGAATTTTCTGAAATTAAGCTTTTATTAATACTGAATTCAACAAAGTATAACTTTTCTCCCAAAAATCATTTGAATTGTTAGAATTAATTGTTTTTTTGCATATTCTATGTGTGCATAATATTTATTAGTTTTTTTATATAATTATGGCTTAACTATTTTAGGTATTTTCTGTATTTAGGTAATGAAAAAAATGCTTTACAATGAGAAGAAAAATACATAATAGTATATCTATCTAGATAAAAATAAACCAGCGAACTTGATAGCGTGTATTAAACTAATTAAATGCATTAACATATATGTGTGTGTGTGTGTGTTACGCATGCAACAATAAGAATAACTAAATATAAATAAAATTTAGAAAAAAAAAAGAATATTAATCACAAAATAAAAATTTGATAAAATTAACATAAAAATAAATTTTGATTGTGGTTCTGCGAATCATCACTATAGAAGGCATCTACTTAGTTAGAAAATAAACAGCTGAAAAGGATATGTATGAAAATATTAGCAAATTGCAAGATGAAAACAATCAAAATTTAATTAAAAAAATGGGAAACTTAATATTTCATATGAATAAGTAATATAAAACCAAAACTCAAGAATCCAAAGTGGTATAGAACTAGTGGAGAAAAAAACAAATAATTTGGAAGAAAAGGAATAAGCCACCAAAATTTGCCAAGAAAAATCAACTTTAAGCAAATTAAGTGGAAAACACAATCATTGACCAAGCGATGAAGAAAAAAATGATAATTAGATGTAAAGAACAGAATATGATACAAACAAAGGAAATTTCTCAAGTCATGCCACCAATGTTTATTCATTCCCTCAATATAGCACAATTTTAGAAGCAAATTATGAAGGCAAAAACACCACGAGGGTGTTTGGCTAAACTTATTTTTGAAAACTTATAATATTATATAACTTATAAGATGTTTTTAAAGTTTATAAGCTGATAAATCTTATTTTAAAGATAAGTTAAAAAGTGTTTGGATAAAAATAATAAAATCGTCTAATTAAAATTTATAATTATAGACGATTATAATTTTTCGTGTGATAATGATAAAAATGAACTAAATATCATTAACATAATCAAATAACAAATATTTGCATCACTAAACAAAATGAAGTATCTCATAAGATGTTTTAAAATGAGTTTTAAAAAAATTAACTTAATTTTAAAGATGTTATAAATTCTAAATATTTTATTTTATTAGTTTATAAGATAAATTAACATAAAAATTTATTAAATATTTTTAAAGAGATTATAAGTTCCATGACATTTTATAAGATATTTTGATCCAAACACCTTTTTAAATGTTGATTATGACACATTCATAAATGAATGCAATGTTTTGTCAAAAAATTGATGATGGTTTTCATTTCGGATGAGCACTCGTCTTTTATACGTGAGCTAACTAAATCTATGCCAAACTCTTCAAAATAGGCAAATATAATTAGGCTGAGGCCCTTTAACATGAAGATCACCTATGTCAAATTGATATGTCTTTGGTTAAAAAATAAAAAACAAAGAGCATTTGGATCAATCAAAGTAACAGATGAAACAATTTTGGATGTAATTGAGATGATTGTTATTCTGTAACGTGCGCTGGTAAAAAATCAAAGGAGATGGGAAAGAAGGTGTGGGTGATGGAAAGTAAAGGGAATTGGCATAGAATAAGGCAAGAATTTTCTCATTTGTAGAACAGTAAATATGGAAAGAGAGTTTTCTCGATAAAGTTGTTTTTTCAGAAATTTGAAGTAATAATTAATTGTGTGCAAATTTTTTTTTTTTTCTTGTCCAGCCTAATTTGCACATCAAACTAATCTACATTCACACTATTCTCACCAACCCTTGTTTATAAGATTTGGTCAATAGGTTCTCACGAGGGGCTAACACTATTGGCAAACATTACAAACTAAAGGAACACGGCAATTATGAGAAGAATCTCAACCTTATTTAAATAGAAGCTTGTGCACATAATTACACGAGACACTGTAACTTTTTGTCATATATTAAATATATTAACAAAACAATGCAATTGACACTCTCCAACTGCTAAGGACACTTGACTTGAGTATAGGCCTACATGTTAGGTAATCGTCCAATAATGTCACTTGCCCCATACAACCAACATCATCGTGCATGTCTAAGCAATCTTCGACTCCTCAAAAACTACTCTAGACCTTTGGCATGCATGGGTCAAAGAAGAAGTTATAGCCATTACAGTAACACACCCATTAACTCGCATTTGCCTGTACTTGGATGCATGCATGTCCAACAATTGATGCCCACACAATGTCTCTAAGCAAAACACCAACATAGTTCTGCAACTTTTCTCGCGTGCCTATCATGCAACTCATTGATCCCACATCGTGGCCATGATATTGCACCCCATTGGATGAAATTGTGTAGAGTCTACCCACAATGTGCCATCAGCCCTGCATCCTTAGGTCAATGTCCTAGCTACATGATTAAACCAGTCGCATGCACTAAGTTTAACTGAATATCCACACTTGACATTTAAGGCCTCGCTACCAAGTCACATAATCTAATCAACAATGCAATAAAGCTACTAATAGAAGGCTCACAGAGACATAACATCATTCATTGTGCACTTTAGCATGTAGGAAATTTAAGCACCTCTCCCTCTTGGTGCTACACCATGCTAGTACCCAACATCCGTGGCACGAATGCCCATATCAGAGCATCCAACACTTCAGGGGGGGTGACAAACCATTAAAGGAAGTTGTGGATCTTTTTAGTAGTAAGACATCCACATCTCAATGTTTTTTATTTTTTTTATTAAAGGTCTATTTGGATTGAAAGATTTAAATTTAGAGAAATGATTTGGATGGAATGATTTCAAATTACGCAAAATGAAAGGAATTTCAAATTCATCCTATTTACTAAAATTACAATTTAAAAAAAGAAATTAAAAATTTGAAATTTATTATTATCTAAACAAATATGATCAAATTATTATTATGTTTAAATTCATTAGCACCCAAGGGTATTTATGTAATTAAATTAATGGAACCAAATATTGGTTTCTAGTCAAAGAGTGAATTTTAGAGTGCACATCATCATCGTCGTCATTCATCATTGTCGTCATTATTAAATTATTATAATATCTTTATTTTAATATTTTCATAATTTTCATTCTATCTCAATTGTATTTTGATATGGTTCTGTGTTTTTTATTTTTTCATATTTACTATATCTTTCAATTAACTCCTTTTATGCATATACCTTTTTTTTTTTTAATTTTCATATAGTTTAAATTTAAAAATGATTTTATCTTTATTATAATTTTAATATTGAAAAAAGTTTAACAAGTTATAAAAATTCTCTAACACGCATCAAGTGTGCCATTATTGTCAATTATATTTATTACAATTAAAGGTCTTTATTTGATTGCGCAATATACAATTCTAAAATATCCTTATTAAAAAATTCAAAATTATGTTAAAACATTAAAACATAGTTAAAATGATAATTTTACGATAATAACTAACTAATAACACTTTTCACAGAGTAACTTCTTCATTTGTTTTTCTTTAATGTGTCCATATCTTCTTTACTTTTGTAATTGCCTTTCTCATTTCCCTCAAATTCTTAATTAGCCCCTCAGGCTCACAATGCTTTCTCAATTTCTTTCTCTCTCGATTAATTCCCTAACCTCTTAACTTTTGTCATTACTTGTCATTTCTTTCAAATCTCAAATTAGTTTGATAAAAAAAATATAGATTACCATCTAATAAATCCCATCTGTCTATATTTTTATTTGAATTTAATTATATGAAATTACTATTTTTATCATACTTTTATGTATATTTTATATTCTATTTTCTTGCTCACGTATTAACAGTGTCTCTATCTCTAGTATGGTGTACATTGTATAGACAGACTTAATAGTAATCTTAAATAGAACCATATATACACACCCTCTAAGCCTATTCATTCACAAAAGTTCTTAATTATTGTAATCATTATTAATTTAACAATACAACAATATATATTTTCAATAATATATCAACACAGCATCCTTAACAAAGTCAACACAATAAACACAAGCACCAAATTTTATTCAAATAAAAACATATTAATGCAACAACATTAATAACTAAAGTACACACACTAACTAATTCAAAACATCCACGCTTTTTTTTTTTTTTATCAAAAAATCAATACAAAAAATGAAAAATACTAAAGCATTTAACTAATTCAAACATCAATGTTTTTTTTTAATAGAAAAATCAATACCAGAAATGAAAAATACAAAAGCATACTTAGCATTATAAAATAAAAAAAATAAAAACATGTCAAAGCGTCCCATTCCCCAATCCAACCACGTACCTCATTTTGACTTCCGTCCGCCATAGTTTACTTTTCCAAACTGGGCCCAAGCAGAAAAAGGCCGGTAGTAAAAGAAGTCGCGTTTCTTAAATTTCAACGACTCGGAAAAATAAAAATTGTAAAGCGTTTTTACAATTCTAGGTTTTTCTCGCGCATCTCGCGGCGTAACGTTTCCGTCACAGAAGCAGTTTCTTCAGCAGCACCGCTGGTAAGATGCTGAAAACCCTAGTGCCGGAAGCCCCTCTCAGTTGAATTCTATGTGTTCTTTCTTGAAACTGTTTCTTTGATTATTTGTTGTTTCGCCTTTTCCTTTTCAGTTCTCCTGGTAACTTTTGAGGTGAGACTTGCCTTTCTGGTAAATCTGGGTCATTGTTGTAATTTTTGTATGATAAAGTTAATCTGAAACTAATCCTTGTTATGTGTGCATAAAATGCACGCATTGAGGTTTAGGGTTTCGGATATGTTTCTGGATCTCTACTTGTTTGCTTAACTCTGTATGTATATGTATTTTGATAATAATTTGCTTGTTTATGTCAAGTTTCTTAGTGCATTGTCTTTTGCACATGGCACATAGGGTACGTCTTTGGCCGGTTTCTGGGTGGTGTTGGTCCCTCCCTCTTTCCCTTATGCATAATAATGCTCCCATTAAGAATTTCTTCAATAATTGATATTGGCATACATCATTAATGTTAATTAGCGAAGCTGGAAGATGGAGAAAATTAACAAGAAGAAAGTGTTTGTGTTTCTGGATGTGTCAATTGATGGAGATCCGTTGGAGAGGTTAACTTTTGAGGTATCTTGCTATTTGTGGCTGAATCAGTCTTGTTACAAATTTATAGTTTCAATTTCAATTTCTTCCACATATCACAATATGTTTCCAAATATTTAGATACTATGTTATTGTTTTCCTGTAATGCAGCTTTTCACTGATGTTGCTCCCAAGACTGCTGAAAACTTCCGTGCTCTTTGTACTGGTAATCCTGTTGTTTTCCTCCTTCTACGTGCATCGCAGCCCTACATGCGATTTTCACTGGATTTATCATTGTTCTTAGGTTTACATAGCTGTATACTTATTTTCCAAAATTTAATAACGCTCCTATGAATGATGGTTTTCTTAAAATTGTGAGTTGGTTACAGAAGCCCAAGGCTGTTAAAATTTCTGTTAACTTGTTGTCCTACAATATACAAACAATTTTTCTTTAGAAATGTTCACTTGAGTCTTCTACCTTGTTGGCTCCATTCCAAACCCTTTTGTGGTATGATATATTAATTCTTCTTCACATAATATTTGTGTTATCTATTTCTTCAGGAGAAAAAGGTGTCAGCCCTAAAACTGGCAAGCCGCTGCACTATAAAGGAACCTTTTTCCATCGAATCATCAAAGGATTTGTGGCTCAGGTATGTTACTAACCCTTTTTTTGTCAATTAAATTCTAAGAGACATGAACTTAATATGATCAATTGGCTTGTGCGCTGCATTGGTTGTGCATAAATGAAAAGTGGTCTTTCAGTCAGCTATCCTTGTTTATCGTGTGACAGGGCTGATGGTCACGACTGCATTTCTTGTGATATAGTTTTAAGGGTACTTGCTGAGTTTACCATTCTTGCAATTCATTAAACCTTGCTGTAACAAGTACCAAATTATGCATTGTTTTTTACTGTCATAAATAATGATTGATAGACTTTAACAACCTTTGCAGGCAGGGGACTTCCTTCGTCAAGATGGTATGTTGTCATGATGTTGACATCATAACCTTACTAATGTTCTCTTGGAATTCTTAAATTGAATTTTGTCTACAACTGCAGGTAACTATGGAGAAAGCATATACGGTGGAAACTTTCCAGGTAACAGAGAATTCTTAGTTCTATTTGTTTAATTAGGTATTTAGGTTATCACTGGGCTTTGAACCATTAACTAATTGAAGAAATCCATATGTATATAAAACCTTGAAATTGAAGTTTGTCCCTATAAGATTAAAATGCTTACCAAAAAAGAGTAGCCGAATTCATATATTTCTTTATTCTCTACTTGTTTTTGTCTTGAGAACAAGTGGATTTCCTTTCTATTGCCTGTGAAGGTTGGGGCTGAGTTTGATCTTATTCTCGCTGCATTGGAGCTTCAATTCAAATGATATTGGAACAATTGTTTTATCTTATTATGGTAGGAAATCTGAATGTCCCAAATGCCTTGTTCAGCCTCTTTTTTGAATTTCAAGGAACACATATTTTGGTTTCCTAGTAAATGCTAAATGACATTGTTTATAACATCATAATTGCAGGATCCCCTTTAACCTTTCTTCTGCTTCATTTTATGTGATCTGTTAATGCTACGTGTGATTAAATTTTATTTTCTGAGATACAATGTCAGAACTGTTTAGTATCATGATGTTTGCTGTTTGGATATGAAACAATGTGGTTTTTTCCTACAAATGTGCTTATGGAAGTCAACACTAAAACCAACCAATCAAATTTATGCCTTACATTTTGGGATCAGCATATTTGTCATTTTTTGCTTGGTAATATATGGTGCTAAATCATTGTAGAGTTTGATGATGTCCTGTATTGTGATAGATAATATATTCATTATTTATTATTATGCATTGAGACCTAATGGAATTTCATTTGAATGCTTCAGCTGTTGTGGTTGTAGTTGTTTTGCTTGATTGAATATTGAACTTTTTCTTTGGTTTTATCTGCTCAGATTCTATCAGGTGATGGTATGAGAAAAATATGCACTAGTGACTGTTGGAGTTGATTGACCTTGGTAAAATTTATGTTAGCATGCTAAGCATGTTCTCTGAAGTCTTCGTGCTTGGGACTCTTATTTTATTTGGGCAATTGTATTGCTAATTTCTTCGGGAAACTTGATCTTGAGATTAAGTTAGATTGCATACGATGGTCCATGTGGTGTTTCTATAGCTTAGACCAAATTGGAATCGGTAACTATGGACTTGAGGGTTTGTGGCTCCTCTGAGCTATATTTTGAAAGTCGTGGCATGGTGTATATGTTTTATCTGGCATAGTTTCTGTATTGTATTTAAAATACCATGATATTGATGATGAATAGGATTAATAATTTTCATGTAAATTGATTGCAGAGAGATTTTGTTTTTTTTATCACCTTACAGTCTCACTAGAGGAGTAGTTGCTAAAACCTTCTTCGTTTTTCAGATGAGTCTCCAAAACTGAAACATGACAGCCCTGGTTTATTATCTATGGCCATTGCTGATCTTGATGAACGGGGTTCTCTTTTTAGTATCACCTTTAAGGCTGATCATCATCTCGATAGGTTTGTTCTTCATTTATTCTGACATTTAATTGATTTTCCGAAGTACTTGTTAGATTTTGATTGAGAACCCACGACTTTGATTTTCTTCAAATAACACCGTCTATGATATCTAATGTCTTGCTATTTTGGACCTTATTATTCCTGATGCATCCTTCTCAAATATTTCTTTTAAACTCTATAATCTGTGATTTATTATTTCAGCTTATTTTGTCCATTACTTGCTCTAAAGTTGGCAGTTACTGTGACTCCAGTTGAGCATCTTAGTTTTTTTTTTCACATTTTTCTTTTAGATTTCTAATCACCAATGTCCAATTCCAGGATGATCTTGTCAAATATTTTTAGCCAGTAGCTCATTGGTTTATATGATGGTTGAGTCCTCTCTCTCTTCCTCTCTCACTCGCACGTGCAGCATGGATCTTTGGATTTTTGAAAATTGATAATAGCTCTCTAATTGACAAGGATATAGAAGTTGGAAGACCATGTTTATTGTGTATTGATGCTAATCTGACGTGCCTTCAGTCGAGCATCTTAGTTTATACGTTATTGTTATAGATATCTAATTGCCAATGTCCAATTATAGGTGGATCTTATCAAATATCTTTTGTCTGTTGCTTGTTGGTTTATATGATGGTTGAGTCCTTGCCTTGTTTTTTCTTGAATTCTTGCATTTCTGAACATTGATAGTAGATCCCTAATTGACAAGAATATGAAAATACAGAGACCCTATTTATCATGTTTTGATGCTATTCTTGGCATGCATGATATTTTCTACTGGTGTTACCTTTGATTGATTGGTGTTTACCTGATCAACAGGAAAAATATTGTTTTCGGTGAACTTGTGGATGGCCATGAAGTGTTGAAGAAGATCGAAAATGCTGGAGATGATGAGGGGAGGCCTTCTGTGACAGTGAAAATTGTAAATTCTGGAGAACTATATGATGGTAGGGAGTCGTACTGTTCCAAATGTGTAGTTTTTCTTTCAGATGGCAGGGTGCTGTACAGCTACTTGTATTGTTATATTAGATTGCTTCTTAGTATTGGTGTCTCGCCAAGAATTTTTCTCATGATTCTTTGTATATTTTTGTGGAATTGACTCCTAGTATGCACAGATAAAATGAAGGGTAAAAGAGGGAAGGATGCTGTGGAGGGAAATAATCACGAGCTAAAACACAAGGGGAAACACAAGAAAAATTCAAACAAGAGGAGAAAGAGGAGAAGAAGATATTATACATCAGAATCAGATAGTTCAACGGATTCTGATATGGACTCTTCTGAATCTGATACTGGTTCTGACTCTTATGCTTCCTCATTAAGTGACACTAGCTCTTCAAGTGATGATAGGTGTAAGAAGAGGAGGAGATCTAAGAGGGGCAGGCACAGACGTGGGAAAAAGATGGATAGACGGCATGAAAAACGCCGCAAGAGGCGGGATAAAAAGTCGAAACATAAAAGGTAGAAATTAAATATTTGTGTTGTAACTTAGTCATTACTTATATTATTATCTCTGATATTATACATTTCTATAATCTCCCTCTAGTTTTTGAAGCTTATCTTTCCAAATGGAAGATGATATCAGCCTATACATGTACCTGTGGATTCTTGTCTTAATATGCTGAGGAAATATATTGGCATTCTATGTTTTTGATTTGTATCTTTGTTTTTTGGAAGATATTGCAGGCAAAGTGTCTCAAATGGCGAGAATGATAGTCAAAGTGGAGGCAGCTCTCAAGACATTGGGAAACATAAAGCCTCAGGTAAGTTATCATACTCTCTTAGATCTTTTTCTCTGTATTAAGTTTTCATGGTTATATTTTTTGCGCAATCTCTTTAAATGAATTCAATCTCCTCTAGTTGAGGAGCAAGAAAATGCAAAAGTTCATCATAGGAAAAGAGAGGCAGCTGACACATCTGAAAGAGAAGAGGGAGAGTTCCCAAGGGAAAATGGAGATCACCAAAGTAATGGTGTTGGAATGAGAATGGAATCTGATAGAAGTGCCAATGGAGGGCCTGATGTGGTGGATAATCTTCCAAGCAAATCTCGGTCTGTATTCGATTTGATTCATGTCCCAAAATATATAAATATTTCCTCTGAATTCCAGTTATTTATTGAATGATTGATCAACAGGAGTCGAAGCTTAAGTCCTAGAAGAACCCCAAGTAGGACCACTAGCATCAGTCCTAGGAATGCTGACAGAAGTCCAGGGGTTGGTGCAAAACATAACAGGAATGGAACTCTCACTGTTAGCAGAAGCCCGCAACAGCAGATCTCTGGCAGAAGCAGGAGCAATACTCCAGTGAGGAGTGGAAACAGCAGAAGTCCTGCAGAGAACAGGAGGGGAAGAAATGTCAGCATGAGCCCCCCAGCTAGGTCTCATTCCCAGAGAAGTCCTAGTAGAAGCGCCACAGTTTCTCCTTCCAGAAGAAGAGTTGCCCATGGCCCACCGAGATCATCATCCAGGAGGTCCGCATCAAGGTCAGCTAGTGGCAGTCCTGTGAGATCCTCCCGGCGCAGCTTAAGGAGTTCAAGCAAACCTTCAAGAAAGAGCATAAGCAGAAGCCCGCTCCAACCATCCCATAGAAGTGTTAGTAGAAGCTCTGGCAGGGCTCCTCCTAAGAGAAGCCCTAGCCCTAGTCCAGTCAGGGCACCCAGAAGAATTAATCGTCGCAGCTACTCAAGGAGTCCTGTGAGTGCTGCCCGCAGGGTAAGGTCACCTGTTTCTGATCGTCGTAGGAGCTTATCGAGAAGTCCTGTTAATGGATCACCCAAACATGTTAGAAGGGGAAGGGTTTTTAATGATCGCTACTCTTATGCGCACCGTTACGGTCGATCCCCTGATCGTTCTCCTGTAAGGTCATATCGCTATGGTGGTCGAAGTGATCGCAATAGGTAAGGAATGACTCTACCTGCCTTTCACCTTTTCAGATTCTTGCTCACTATTTGAAACGCGTTCGTTTTCTTATTGTCTGTTATTGGATTTCTGATAGATACTCAAGTTACAGAAGATCCCCTAGGCGTTATGGGAGCCCACCTCCTCGAGGAAGAACTCCCCCACGGTATACACATTTTATCTCAGTACTTCTGCGTCATTTGAATGTTTTCATGTGCAATACCATGTTCCATGTGGACATTGCACTCATTAACATAATTCAATGGAATTATTGGGGTTGGTCCTCTTATTCATGCATCCATCGTGTTAGTTAGTTTTTGTCCTTTTATGCTGTTCGACTAGAATCATATTTGGACTATGATGTCGTTTATGGGTTTTATTGGGTTTGAAATGATCGGTATTTTTCCTTGTTCTACTTACATTATCTGTACTTTCGTTTATGTAATAGTTTAACAAGAGAGCTTTTGTTGTTCTGGTATCATCTGCGTTTTTGAGATTACTTTACGGCCTGGCTATTTGCTAACTAGGCTAATCTTATATGTCAATTTGAAGAAAATTTAGGATAATTGGTGTCCAGGCTCTAGGTGAACATCTCCAAATGTCTGCTGTTTTCCTTCTACTTTGCAATTTCATGCACTGTGTTCTCATGAAGCTGCTGCTGCAACATGTTGCAGATACAGGAGCAGGAGAAGCAGAAGCCGCAGTCCTAGTGTCTCTCGCAGTCCAATTCGCTATCGCAACCGTCATTACAGCCGCAGCTGGAGCCCCATACACAGTCGCTCTCCTGTGGGGAGGTATCACAGTGCGCGCACTGAAAGGCGAAGATCGCCTTCAGGGAGCAGGAGCCCGAGCCAATCCAAGTCACGGTCACCACGAGATTCGCAATTGCCCAGAAATGCTGGTGAAGGGAATTCAAGGTCATCGTCTGGTAGTCCCCGTGATTGGCAATCGCCAAAAAGTGCTGGCAAAGGGAATTCAAGGTTATCGTCTGGTAGTCCCCCTCGGAAGTCCGGTCTGGTCTCATATGAGGATGGCTCACCAGATTCTGGTGGCAGCTAAAGGACTATTTTCTCTGACCGAGCTTACTGCTTTGTGATTTGTGTCCTCTTCTGCATGGAACAACAATGGGGTTCTGCTGAGCGGTCGTTTTTAGTGAACTTTCATCAAACATTAGGCAATGGTTTCACCAACTTTTTCTGAAGGCCATCTCGATACATGCATCATAGAGATGGATTTATTACTCGAAAGTTGGGACCTATTGAACTCTGTTTGTTTGTTTGTTTTTTCTTTTTTTTTTTCTCATGTAAACACTTTTGGTGGGAGATTCAGAAGTCAAGGTGTTGTCTTAATGGCTTTGAGGTGTCTGTTCCACCATGTTTTGTGTTTGCTTGACCATGCTTTATGACTGGCAACTTGCATGGTGAAGTGTCTTGTCTTGGCACCATGGAGCTGTTCAAATATCCTAATTTTTTTTTCCATCTTGTTGTCACGTATGTAAAATAATACATGCGCATGGTAGCTATTCCCAACAAATCTCTGGGATGAATATTGTTTTTTTGAAGTTTAAAAAATTAGAAATAGTACAAAAGATAATAGCCAGCAAGAGAAAATTGTTCTTGATGGATGGTAAATTTGAAGCGTGTATTTATTTAAACATGGTTTTTTGGGATACGAAATTTGTGTATTTCAAGTGTAAAAATAACGCATAAAAAATGATTTTTAATACAGTATATTTGAGCTGTGTTTATTCATTTGACTAAAAATGTAATACCTTCTATTTTTGGGATTGCAAGTAATAATTATAAGGATGTTATTATCAATTATAGTAAATTATTTCTGTAATAAAAGTTTTGTTTTTATTTATTTAATTTTCGAGCAAATATAGATGGCAATGTGATGGTGGTTATGTAAGATAACTTATATGCAAAGGTGTAGGACAAACTTTGTCAAAAATTTAATCATTGATGAAGAGTAGTTGCCAGCAAGATGGGAACTCAATTACGGAGATTAAAGCTAATTTTCAGATTGAAAATTACAGAAAATTCGCGAAAAAATAAAAAGATGATGTTAAGTGAACATAATTAAGTTAGTTCAGATCTTACTAAATTTTTGAAAACTAGTTAATCAAATTTTAACTAATACATTCGGTGCGTAAATGCGGAATTAATTTTAGCTTCTGTCTAATTATTTTATTTTTATGAATTTTCGTGTGTATTTATTGAAAAACATGGAAAGTGAATAGGAACGAAAATAATTTTATGTTAAGCAACCAAATTCTACCCAAATATTACAGATATTTATGGGAAAAATTATCCTGCATATGCCAGCTAAAAAGAAAGGTTTTTTAGGCTGGGGTTTTCACGTGAAAATCCCAAAAAATCTGAAAAATTGATTAGAAAAAGAATTTTGGACTTTCAAGCTTTAGAATTTGATTTCTTCTAAAACTCTCACAAAACCCTTGTATATATGTGCGCGTATGAAGAGAGAGAAACCTATTCTCCAACCCCAATCAAATATTTCAAACACGAAACCAGACGATCGATCCTCCTGTCACTGACCAGTGGGTGAAATCTATGTTCAGACTATAGTCAAAAGTCTTGCTAAGAATATTGGGATCCGTGGAATGGGTCCACTCTTTCTATGTTCTTTTCTTGGTTGACGACAAAGACAGTCTATAATAGGACACTGTCTTACTGCATGGGTACACATGTCTGTTTCATCACAGCCCCTTTACATTCAATTTTAGAATTCGACTCCTATGCACCATTTTTTTTTTTTTTTTTTGTGACCGAAGACAGCCGCTACCCACTTACATTCTAAATTATTCCTTTTGCGAGTCAAATATGACCGTTTTCTGTCATTGCTAAATATTTTAATTGAGATAAAATATTTTTTAATTGGATTCTTAAATTATTATATCCGAATCCGATTGCTTAATCAATAACGCATCATTTCAACGTGCAAGTAAATGAAGCACTCTTCTATTATATTTTTGTAGTTGGTATGTATGCTGTATTGTCAACTGCACCCAACCCGATAGAAAATAGCGTGACACCTGAAATTTGCATGGAACATATGAAATTAGAAGCAAACGATTTTTTTTTTTTTTTAAGTGCGCAGCTTCAGTTAATTCGTTTATATATCTGAACACCGGTATCCAAAAGAAGAGGTTAGCCCGTTCAGAGTTGCGTAAGACCGTCCCCAAAGTTGATGTTGGCAGAGGTTTCACATTCTCCCCCACTCAAAACCCACACACGACCTCGTGCATGCGCAGTAATCTCCCAAGACATTTGTCCCTCTCAAGCATAATGCATGCGTCGACCCCCTCCTCCGAGTCGCTATGCATGGGATTACACTTGCGCCTGACTCGTTCTCCAAGTCGAACGCAAGGGGTCCCCTCTGGACACCAACGTATTGGTTAGGGTCTGATACTAAAATGTCATGGGGTCCGATCCGTCTCCTGAACACTGGTATCTAAAAGAGGGGGTTAGCCCGTTCAGAGTCGCGAAAGACTGTCCCCAAGATTGATGTTGGCAGGGGTTTCACATTTATATATATATATATATATATATATATATTGGTTTAAATTGCCAAAACACACACAAATTTAGAGCATAACCACAGTGCAGATTCCCAGAATATATACCAAAAACCTGCAAAGCGCGTAAAGGAAAATTTCAGGCTTTTCTCTAAAACATCACTGTTTTTAATTTCCACAGGATGAAACAGCAGAGGAGAAACACACAACAAAGGACGGAATGCGTGGATTTTTCATTCCAACATAACCCAAAAACCAAATATCAGACGCATCCCTCAATCCTCACTCATGACTTGACCATTTCTAGAAGAAACAATAAAACATTCCGACCTAACTATCACAAGACATAAAGATATGCACCCTTCCCGAATCATCTAACCTCCGGCAACTCCAGTGGATCCTGCGTCAATGTCAGGCTCACGGTTGGTGTTGGCGCCGGTGATGTGTATGGTGAGACCAGGCTCGCGGTTGGTGTTTGTGACAATGATGTGTATGTCGAGGCCCGGAGCTGCAGAAACTAATGCTTCCAAACGCTGCTCTGACCTGTCGATGAAGAAGCCCCACCTGCGGATATTCAGAAACCTGCAGCGGGAATTGAAGGATGGTGTAATGGATGAAAATAGACGGCAGAGAAGAGTCGCGAGGAAAAAGAGATGACTCATTGCAGCTAAGACGAAGAAACTTGTGGGGAAGTCAGACTGCCAGACACCCCCTCCCAGCTCCGGTTTATATAGGGACCAAGTGGACTCATGAATTGCCGTTTCTGTGCCTTCTGGATCGTCTCAGGTGAGGGTTCGGACTGGACTTTGACTCGAGTTTCTACCTTTCGATCAACCTGAGGCTATTAAAAGCTTACAATCCAAACCACAAAAAAAAAAAAACAGACGTATACACTCTGACACGTGTAAGTTTTTGGACGCTACTACTTGCATAAGAAAATTTTCGAGTAGAAAGAATGCACGGGATACGTACTTCCTTAGCAAACACGAATTAGGACTCACACTCGAAAATATTCATAATTATTCTTCAAACTTCGTGGCCCATCAATCGCACATAAATCATTCCACTTCTTGCCCATAATTCCCCTTAGAAAAGGCAGTTAAAGACACTATATTTGACAAGTAAAGTAGTCAAATATTATACATATATATTATTTATATTTTATATAAATTGCCAAAACAACCACAAATTTAACACTCTGCAGATTCCTACTTTTTTTTTTTTTTTTCGTTTACTACATAGAAGTTTCTTCCAACTGTGGTAATTCCCCTGCACCGTCAGCTACTTTGTATACATCGCTGGCCGACGGCAGTTAATAAAAGAGTGTGAGGTTCCCTATTTCCTTTCCCTTTTCTTTCTTTCAGTTTTTTAAATACTTTCTCTTTCCTGCTTCTTGCTGTGTGTGTTCATGTCCTCTCCTCTTTTGCTTCTCCATCCTGGCGGTGAGACCGCCGCTGGCAAAGATGAAGCAGCAGTGGCGTGTGGGGCTTCACTTGATGGTATAGTCGAGCTCCGGTGAGTTGGCTTCTCAGAGAGCCCGAGGTGGTGGCGCGTCGACTGATTTGCGTTATTGTTGGACAAAACCGACACAGCGACGATCCTTGGGCAGTGACGTCGCGACTTTGGCCGGCCGCGGTGCTGGTGATAGAACGAGTTCTGGAGGCGGCGAAGGTGGTGCTATAGGGCGGGCTCCAGCGAGTTGACGAAGAAGACAAAGATCATGGCGGTACTTGGCGGCTACATTTGGATGCAGCTTTGAGAGGGAGAAAGAGGCGTGTTTGGGGGGAATTTTTCTTATTGAGGGATTTAAGGCTGTGTTTGGGTGGAATTTTTCTTGTTGAGGGATTAAGGCTGTGTTTGGGTGGAATCTTTTGTCGAGGGTTTAAGGCCATGTTTGGACGCAATTTTCTAGTTTTGGGCATAAGGCCGCGTTTGGATACAGATTTTCAGTCTGGGCATAAGGCTGTGTTTGGTTGCAAATTTTAGGCTTTGGGATTAAGGCCATGTTTGGATGCAGTTTTTCGATTTGGGCTTAAGCCTATATGTTCAGTTGCAAATTTCAGGCTGTGGGCTTAGGGCCATGTTTGGATGTAGTTTTACGGTTTCGGGCTTAAGGCTGTGTTTGGATCCAAATTTTAGGCTTTGGGATAAGGCCATGTTTGGAAAAATTTTTGGTTTGCTTTGATTTTTCCAACCCCTTTTGGCTTACTAACACTTGACCTAATCTAGTCCATGTATACTATTTAAGTTTGAATTTTTGGCTTTTTGAATATCAGGTTTAATTTTACTCTCGCGTACCGTTTATGCTTAAATTTTTGGACTTTAGAGTATCGACTTAATTATGCCCGCATGTACCGTTTTGACTTGAATTTTCAGACCTTTGAGTACCAGGCTTAATTATGCTCCCATGTACCATTTGGCTTGAATCTTTAGACCTTTGAATACCAGACTTAATTTTGCCCACGCATAATATTTAAACTTAAATTTTTAAACCTTTGAATACGAAGCTTTACTTCTTTAAGTTTGAATTGGGGCTCAAAATTTTATTTTATTGAATCTTTTACCCTCTTTGAGCTTTACTGATTTTATTTAGCTCTCAAAAACCTTTACATTATGGTGTATTTAAAGAGTAATATTTTTTTTTCAAGCATGGAGCATTTGGTTAATCTTGACAAGGAAGGTTATTCTATAGAGAAGGGTACAATTTTGATAGTTCACACTTCCTTTATTAGTCACTTTTAGCCTAAATTAATGATCCTTCATCGGATGGACAATTGGACTCGGGAGACCCCATTCAACAAGACCTTTGAGGTTTGGATCGTATAGTCGACTCACTAGCATCATGCTGTTAGGATAATTCTACTAGCAACTTTAGGATACCGAATTATAGAAGTAAAGGATAAGTGGGGGGACATTCCTCCGTTCACTGGCAAGTTCTACTTCATCAAGGCTATTAGGAGTGGGCAAAAGATATATTTAGCCAGTGTGGATGTGACCTAAAGGTAGCTCAAATTTATGATGTGGTTGATGCCTCGTTTTTTTACCTATAATCATAACTCAAATGTCCTATAGGTGATTTATGAGACATTAGGCCTTTCTACTAACACATTCTTTACTTTTTATGGTAAGATTTCCATGCCCCTCTATTGCTTGCGTAACTTGGCAAGTCTTTCGATTTTTGAGAAATTTTATGATGAAGTCATTCTGAGTGATGAGCAAGGAAAGAGATATGTTTTTCGATCTTGTCAACATTTATTCCATGCTTATCACTTGCTTGAGGGGAGCTCAAATGACGCTCGAGCTCCTTCAATTCTATTAAAGATTGGATCAGCTTTTGTTGTAAAAAGGAAATAAAATACTTAGTACCCCCAACCCAAAAAGAGAAAAAGATAGCCCGTTCTAGGTTAATGTGCAACCCTTATGGCGAAATTGACACTTATTAGCCTTAATCATCTACTAATGAGGAAACCTTTACACGTCTCTATGTCAATGAGAATTTTAGGACGGAGACCTACTTGGCGGCATTTCTTGCTTGTATTTTTGCAGAATGTCTACCTTATCTAATTCGCAAGCTAAGGCGTGCCTTTCTTGCATTCCTGTAGTTGTGAGAAAATTTTATTCAAAGGGTTATAAGGAGTGATGGACGAAAGTTTATAGGAACTAATTTGAAGAACATGCCGTGAAGTTATGCATTACTCCATCTTAAAATGTTGTCCTTGCTGTAGGGAGCTTGTTTCTTAATGTTCGAAATCCTCTCACAAACTTGCAGCCCTAATTGTCCCTATAGAAAAGAGACCTTGTTTACAGATCTTAGATGACAGTACTAACAGTAATGGAGATCGTCACTAGAAAAGAGTTAGGAGAGTCCTTTCTCTTTTAAGTCTGAAAGAAGGTAAACTTTTCAACTACCTAAAGTCAGTTAGGGATCTTGCCAAAAAGGTAGTTTGTTACGTTTCTCTTTGCTATGTTTTCTTCCTTTCCAACTATAAGAAAAAGGCTTGTAGTTGATCTTCCTTTAAGGTTGTTAAACCTTTAGTAATGTTGATGTTCGGGTTTAACACCACGATTTTGGATCAAACGCTAGATTTGGATGTTTTGATGAATAACATCTTGAATTTAGTGACGAACTTCTTGAATTTGATGAAGAATGCCTTGAATGTTTTTGATAATTTTAGAGAGAATTTGAAGAGCTTTCATTACTTCAACTATTTGACTTTTGTTTTTTTTTTTTCAATTGTGGGATTTGACTTTTATTTATAGTTATAGGAGAGATGGTATAGGCTGCATCAACCTGCTGACGTGACGAAGTCCTATTGGTCGTCACAACTTGAACTATATCCAGCAACCTTAATTGATAGATTTAATCTTGTAGAATCTTTGTCTTATTTGCTTTTAACAAGATTACGTCATTTGTCATTTTTTAATTAGTCGATTAAAATATTAATTGTTTATTTATTTAAATTCCTAGATAAATAAATAAAGAAATAAATTGATTTAATTAATATTTTATGTCATATTTTTTTATATGGTATTATTTAATTGGACACAAAATTTTAATATGTCTGGCTAATGCATCACTCCATGTTAATAAAACCAACATCTTTAAATCATCTCATTTCATAATCGGATAAAATTAATTGTTTAATCATGGTATCTTAAAGTGAAGGCACAACTTGATTTCATCGTTCCAAAAACACCATCAGTCAGACTTAATCGAAATGATATATCACGTAATCATAAAATTAGAATATGTTATTACCTGTTTTCAATGGGAATTTTTTGGCTGATTTGCACCTGTATTTTTCCTTTTATATGGTGGTGGTAGGCTTGTCTCTCTTCCAAATTTCTGAACATTTATTGTGGCTAAATGTAATTAATTTTTCATGTGGATTGACTTAAAATATCAAATAAGAAATTGGTACAAGTTATTATTCCTAGTTATCATAGACCCACCAGCCCAAGGGCACGTGGGCTTTGCTCTACAGCCCCAGCCCGTCAACGAGGAAGCCTCCTGCGTTCGATGGCGCACAACACCGACCCAATGCTTTTTCTCGACATTCCGAGACGTAGGATGTAAATAGCCTTCAACGACGTATAGTCAAAGTGGCATAAAGGTACAATATTCTCATTCGTATGGCGGGAGTACCATTGCGACCGAGTTTTCCTCCGCAGCGGAGCCAAAGTCTGTCCACGGCAGTCCACACTCCATCGCTTTGAACTCCTAATTAAGGACAAAATTCCTCGGTAAAGCAAGCCGCGAACGGCCAAAATTCAGACGACTGTTCTCTCTTCTTCTGCTTCTTTTTGGGCCTCCGTCTGTCCAACGTTCCTCCCCGTATGTTTCTCTGTTTCCTCTTTTACTTTTTGGTTCTTGAATAATTGTGTTTATATCCCTTTTCTTTGTTTCGAGCCCTCAAAGCCCGCACTTTTTCTGAGAAGTGTTGGCATTAAAGTATGTCCTAATTTGACGCCTTTCGCCTCTTTCTTCTTCTTTATGTAGAATGTTTCAGAAATCTTCTTGAAAATATTCTTGGCCATTCCCTCACATTTTTGTTGTGTGATCATCACGAAAGTTGTCAAAAGAACAGTGAAGATATGGAGTCTGGAGAGGAAAAAAAGCCAAACCCATTGAAGAGAAGCTTTGACAGCTTTAGTTTTTCCAATCTTGACACTGAAGCCATGGATTCAGACACTACATTCATACCCAGAGAGTATGTGCCGTTCCTTTGTTTTTATGCATGATTATTTGTGGGATCTTCTTTAATTCTCCGAAGTCTTGGTCCATTTTTTTTTTCAATTAACTTCTTTTTCTTAACTTTTGGAAATATTGGTGTTGTGCGTGCGTGCGTGTGTGAATGTTGCCTTGTGGAAAATTTTAACTAATGTGTGTTGTGTGCAGCTATCAATTGAAGGTTTATGAGGTGGCAATGAGGAGGAATACTATAGCAGTCTTGGAGACTGGGGTTGGGAAAACTATGATAGCAGTGATGATGATCAAAGAAATTGGAAAATCTTTGAGAAATAGTGATGTTGGTAAAAGGCGGATCATTTTCTTGGCTCCCACCGTTCATCTTGTGCATCAGGCATGTTTTCTGTCAAGTGCTTGTATGATTACTTTGAGCTTTTAATATTAATTGCATGCACTCTGTTGTATTAATATCATTTTTGTATTTAGCAGCACTGGCTTTGTTAAAATTATCTTGGTTAGAGTTTCCAATTGATTTACTGGCATGGGTGTTTCTTCTGGTTTCTTGAGGAAAAATGTTGGGAAATATTGTTTCCCTGTCTCATGTTGTCTATTCTTTTTTGTTTTCGTTCAAGTCAAGTCATCAACATGTTTTAGTTTTTTGTCATCTATCTAGTTCTTCGGCACATATTTGATTGTTAAAATGAAAACAATTGTTGTACCAATCCACTATGGTACTAGGAACATGTTCAATCGAATGACATACAATTTTTCATACTTGAATTTCAATTCCATGGACCCAATTCATGCTTTGGAAAACATTCATTTGTAAAAAATAAATGTCCCTTGAGATATCTCTATGTTAAATATTACCCGTTGAATCAGAAGTAGCCCCTGAATCAATTATTCTTGGTTTTAATTATAGGGCGACCTTATTTGAGAAATATAGCTTTGCTCTTATGGAAATACCTCCAATGGTAAAGAATTAATTAAAAATTTTCTAGTTTCCTTTTATTCTTTTATTAGTGATGAATCCACTTCAAAACACATGAAACTTGTTTTGTTTTATTTTCTTGTTAGCTGAGAAACACTGATGGATGAAACTGAGGTTTCGAATTTCATATTTATGATCTACTTATCTCATTGTCAGTGGTTGTACATGGCAGCAATGTAAGGAGATAAAATCACATACGGAGCTTCATGTGGAGGAATACTATGGAGCTAGAGGTGTCGATGAGTGGAATGCCAAGATGTGGGAGAAGGAAATCAACGAACATGATGTTAGTTGATTGGCAGTCATGATTCATTCTGTTAGATTTCCTTTCTGCATTCTCATTCTGTGTTTTCAGTGAGCAGTGCTTTGGTTATACTCTAATTTCAGTTTGCCTTTTTTGTCCTTCTTCATCTAAGTTTGTGACTAACATATCAGCTGTCAAAATGCTAGCTTGGAAAATTTATGCTCATAAGCTACATGCATTTAATTCATTGGTTTTCTATTGTTTTCAGTTTTGCGTTAAATACGACTGCTTTGACTGTGGTTAGTTACATGCACACACTGTGAAGACAACTAGAGGTTTGAGCTGATAGTTTCTGTTTATCGTATAATAGTGTAGATTAGAAATTTGGTTTCGTGCAAACTGCTTGTATGTTAATAGCATTAAATACCGATACAGTGTTCAGTTTATAAGTAAATGGTTCTTTTGCAACGTGGATCTGGATTTGGTGTTCTTGTTCTTCAGGTGTTGGTCATGACTCCACAAATTTACTTGGATGCTTTGAGGAAAGCATACGTAAGTTTTGAAGTATTTTGCTTCATTGTCCTTGATGAATGCCATCGAGCTACTGGTAACCATCCTTATGCAAGAATAATGAAGGTGTGCTTTTATTCTGTTCTATATCCATGTATCTTTACCATTGTTTTTCTTCCATCTTTGTTTTGTTAACTCATATGCTGCTTGCAAGGTAAATTTGATTCTGATTGATAGCCTTTGATGATGAAGGAATTTTATCACAAATCTACAAGAAGACCCAAGATTTTTGGAATGACTGCTTCACCGGTGATTAGAAAAGGTAAGCCCAACTCTTTTGGAAAATGTTTATGTTTTTGATTGAGGCTAATTGGATCTGAAAGTGGGAGCGGTTTGCGGCCTGTTTAATCCAATCTGCTGATGATTTGGCATGCTTTTTGCTGAGTGTAACAAAGTATGTCTGGTGCCCAGCTGAATAAAAGAATCATTCATTATTTTCCAAATATGTTATTGTAACTTTTTTAGGTAATTTAAATACTAATCATTCCCTTATCTTGTGTCTCTATCTGTATGGTTTTTTCCCACATATACTTACTGGCCCTTGTTCATTAGGCATTTCATCCATTAAAGACTCTGAGGAGCAAATAAGGGAGCTTGAATGTCTGTTGGATTCACAGGTAGTTTTTCTGAACTGCATAGACTAGAGTTGAAGAGTTGCATTTTTATGTGAGGTACAGATAGTTATGGATTCTTAACTTTTTTTCTATGCGGTTACACAGGTTTATAGAGTAGAGGATAGCATTCAACTTGAGAAAAATATCCCTTCAGCAAAGCCGATGTGCAGATTTTATGATCCACAGCAACCTCAGAATTTGGAACTGATAACAAAATTAGAATCTTTATGGTCTAAGGTGAACTTTATATTGCTGGGTATTGATTTGTCTAGGTATTTAAAATGAATTTACCTGGTGAGGTAAAAAGAGAAAATGATACATGACAATTTGGCAAAAATTATGAGGTGGAACCACCTTTTCCCTCTTTCTTTAATGATCCTCCAGTATCTACAAGCCTTGAGATCCGTACTAGAGAAGAAGGTTTTTGGATCCTCTTTCACTTAAAAAGACGATTTCTGTTGGATTTTCATGCTACATGGATGCATTTGTAGGCCCTGCTTGGTACAATTTGTTCAGGTTGATTTGCCAAGAAAAAAGAAAAAAAACCCAAAACTATAAAGATGAAGCAAGGAGTTGTGAGGTTCATCCACTTCCTATAAGGCAACATATGCTTTCTCATGTTTTATTTGCGATCTTTCTTTGAAACTTTATTTTGTTTATTTATTTTACAAGTTAATTGAATGATAAAACTTGTAACTATCAGTACATATAAAGCATTTTGAGTTCTGATTAAACGTGGTAAATTGTTTATGATGAATTCTTTAAATAAGTGCTATATTTATGTAATACTCTGATTTGTGAATTCTCTAAATAACTGCAATGCCTTCCTTTCTTTTTGTGGACAGTTTGATGCTGTTTTGCTTGGCTGCCAAAAGTCATTGATGAGTCAATGTAAAGAGGCAGACAATGAATATAAATCAGTGCACGATAGACTGGCTAATGATCATGCAGACATTTTGTTTTGTCTTGAAAATCTTGGTGTTGTATGTGCTCATGAGGTAGATATGTGCTCTTACTATATGCTTAAAAGAGTAGTCTGGCAGTTTTATCATATTTCAATCAACTGCGATACCTTACCAGTTTATTTCATGTAATGAACTGTACACGGTCATGCACTTTTTGAATGTATGGTAATGTATTGCTTGTGAAGACTATGCTTCTATCATCAGCTTATATTCAGTAATAAATTGAATTGTTAATATATATATTTGCTCCTTGTCAGCACAACCATGACATTGGAAGAGCTGACATCATTTTTTTAATGTAAAGCCTTTAATTTCCTTCTTTTGTCCTAACCTATATGAGTGTTTGTCAATATCTTCTTTTGTAGGCTGTTAAAGTGTGCATAGAGAATGCTCACAAGGATCAAGAAGAATGTGAAGTGTATGAGGAAAGTCTCATGCAATATATAAATTTTCTTCAGGAGGCTCTGTCAATAATTGAAGGATCTCATGGTGAGTATAATGGGGTTCATCCTATATCAAATTTCAAAGATAAAACACACTGTGTTACTTCCGTATCAGTTGTTTCTTTGTGTGATTTTTGCTATATCCCTGAAGTAATAAACTGCCAGAGCCCCTGGGCATTTAATTTTTCAAGAACAATGGAAGGCAAGTTGGATCTTCCATCTCACTATTAAATGTCTCATTTGAAATTGTTGGTGGATTTGTGTCAAACACTCAAATGAAATGCCAACACTTTGTTTGGAATCAGTTTTGAGGATAAAGTGTGATGCTGCGTTTTTTGCTTGGATATTTTATGAATACCCTGAAAATGATAAATTACTTGATTGGTTTGCTTGTTTTTGTGCATATTGTATAATGATTTAATAATGTGATAGTATATACAGTAATGATTAATTCTTATTTTATAAAATATGTACGTGTTTGATTTTGAGTGCATGTGTGTAAGAGAGCAAAATATGTTTTTGAAGTATTTCGTATTTGAAACTTGTGTTTTTGGTGCATGAGTGTTTTTTAGGGGAAATGGGGAACCAGAAAGAGGCTAAGAAATGTGACTAAAGATACTAACTGAAATGAGGTGCTTTATCTCTGTCTTCCGGAAAATTTTTTGGAGCCATTTGACATTTGAGGAAAGAATTTTATGAGAGTGTGCTTTTGGTTTGAGTATCTTGTGAATTGCTTGTTTTGTTGTGTTTTTTTTATATATAATCTATACTATATTTTTATGGACATAAGGGTTTTTGGTTGTATAAAGTGAATTTCCGAAACTACCAATTTTTTCTTTCTATCTTTTTTTTCTCCTTTCAATCTAATTTGTAATTTTTATTTATGTTTTCTCTCAACTTTTCTCATTTTGAAATTCTTTTGGTCTTTCTTCATTTTGTTATTTTTAATATTTTTGCACAATGTAAAATTACTTGATTTCTTTATATTAATTTTTTTATTTTATATATATATATATTTTAAGCTTTTTATTTTTATTTGCTTGTTCTGTCAAAATTTTTCCTTTTTCTAATATTCTTTTAATATTTCTCTATTTTTAAAAAATATTCTTTATACTTCTTATTTTAATTAATTTATTTTTATTAATTAAAATACAATAACTTCATAATTTGTAAATATATTTGGGCACTAATAGAGTGTAAAACTTTTATTAATATTATATAATGGTTTGATGATGTGATAGTCTGCAAAATAATGATTACTTTTTATAATATACTTATGTATACCTGAGTGTGTGTGGGTGTGTGTAGGTAATTTGATTTTGAATAGAGATAAGAATTGGATTTTGAATGCTAGTGGTTTTTTTTGTGTGTGCCTGTGTGAGAGAGCAAAATATGTGTTTGAAGTGTTGTGTATTTGAGAACTGTATTTTTTTGGATTTGTGTGTGTTTTTGGGAAAAATAGGGGATCTAGACAAAGGGTAAGAAATGTGACGATGGACACTAAATGTACATGCTTTATCTCTTTCTTTTGGAATTTTTTTTTTCCCAATACTTTTTACTACTGGGGAAATAGCTTTTTGTTTTTTTTAGAAAAGTTGTTACTCTTGTTATTCTATGTTTTCATATATATATATATATATATAATGCATTTAAGAGATGAAAGCTAAACCTAATTTCTGATATGGCCTAAAAAATCCCTATACTTGGCTTAGATGGCTTGAGGTGCCTCACATAGGATGCCTAATGTGTGGAACATCCCTCTCAGCTATGCAAACGCTCTTTGCTGAGTCCATGTGCCCTAAAACTGGAAGATTGTATGACTTGATGATGATATATATCACACGCCATTCCCTTGCCCTGGTCCAACTGAGTATAGTTCAGAGTGCTATGGCTCAATTTTTGTTTGCCCCCAGAATTAGAATCAGTGACTGAATTAGATACCATATTCTAAACTTTTCCAAAAAGCTACAGATTTCAGTTCTTATTTGTCTAAATGAATATGCCCTATCATAAAGGACCTAAATGTGAATCTTTTAGAATCAATAGGTGTAATATTTAATATTCCGTACTACCATTGCTTCCGTCAACAATGAAGAAGGTTGATTTTGTGAAGTGTTTTAAAAGGGCTGGATGCTTATATTTATTGGATTTCTTTTACCCTTTTCTGATATGTTTCATGGAGGCTATTCTCACAGTTAAGTTATAGGTGACTTATTTCTGGTTGCCTTTGAAGCTTCTAACCATAGAAAATAATAATAATTACTGTAGTAACAATTATCAAGGAAAAAAGGACCCTTTGGATCTTATTATTTTAATTTTTATTGTCTTTGCAGAGCATAAGAAGCTTCTAGATGTTGTAAACATTGGATCAAAGGAGGTAGCTACTGGCCAAATATCTTCAAAACTGCACGAGCTTCTTGAAATTTTTAGATCATTTGGGTAACAAGTCTACCATTTGCTTGGCACTGTCACAGAGATGTTTCTATTTTCCTGATTATATTGTTTTTAGTGTACAATTTTTCTTTTCTTATGTTGTCCCATATTTGGCCACAGGACAGATACGGAGGTCCTTTGTATCATATTTGTTGAAAGAATGATTGCTGCTAAAGTAATTGAAAGGGTAGTAAAAAAAATTACTGATTTTCCCCATTTTAACGTATCATATTTGACTGGAAGTAACTCTTCAGCTGGTGCACTTACACCAATAGCACAGACAGAAAATTTGGAATCCTTTTGTGGTGGGAAAGTATGTACGAATTTGCTTCTTTACGTGAAAGTCATGCTTTTTAACTTGTGTTTTCTTGATTGATGAGTAAATATTCCAGGTTAATCTTTTATTCTCTACCGACGTGGTTGAGGAGGGAATTCGTGTGGACAAATGTTCCACTGTAATTCGCTTCAATCTGCCTAAAACTGTTCATAGTTACATTCAATCAAGGGGACAAGCTTGTCAGATGGGTTCTCAATACATCATCATGCTTGAGAGGTGATAGATTTTTTATGCTTGCTTGTCTCTGCTCTAATCTTACTCTTGTTTGAATATATATCAAAACAATCAGTCTGAAGAATGCACTTGCTTCTGCTTAATGAGTACTTTATCATAACAAAATTTTAACAAACTCTGTTTACTTGTTTCAGAGGAAACAAGAAGCAGATAGATCATGTGTCGTATCTGACTAGGAGTGAGAATTCTATGATTCATACAGCCATGAATAAAGACCCTAGAGACACTTTGGTAAAAGCTTGCCTTACAAATGAAGCCCCTTCATATGTTGTAGAGTCAACTGGGGCATCAGTTACTGCAAATTCCAGCATCAGCCTTATACATAGATACTGTGGAAAACTCCCTGGAGACAAGTAATGACATTTTGTTCTCATTTTTTCTCGTTAACAAGGAAATTTCTGATCATATGCTCTCGGTTTCCATTGCCAGGCAGCATTTTATCAGACATAAAACTATCAGCATAAGTCTAATGTTTTCTATGCAGGAACTTATCTCAGAAGCCAAAATTTGAGCCCTTGCTGGAGGGCAGCTTGTGTAGATGTAAACTGATTCTACCTCCTAATGCAGCTATTCAGACTATTATTGGCCCTCAAGCTTGCAACTTTCATGTGTCTAAACAGCTTGTTTGCCTGGATGCATGTAAGAAGTTGCATGTGATGGGGGCTCTTAACAATCATCTGGTCCCAGAGTCCTCACAAAATGACTCCACTTCAAATGTCAAAACATTATCTTCTGGTGCAGGTATACATCTAATACTAAGTCCACTGAGCATAAATTGGTATACCTTTGAGAGTTGTTGGCCTTTGATGAACTCAACAATTGGACCTTGTTTTGTGTAGAGGTACTTATCATAGTTATGATGTTTGCCATGGCTTGAGGATCTTAAGGCACGAAATCAGCACGGACACGTCATGGGCAAGGGCCTTTTCATTTTTCAAATTTTAATATTTCTTTGTTTGAGAAATTCAACAAACGGGAATGCCCTAGTTTCAAAAACGATTGTTTTTTCCATGTCTGCATCGCAGATGTTATTTTCCTTCTCCCTTGGTGGTTGTTAGCTTTGCTCTCACACCGATCTGATTTCTTATTTTTCTTCTTCTTGTCTCCTCCCTTTTTTATTTATTTTTTGTCTCTTTATTCCTATGATTCTTTTGTGCATTGTTTCTCTTCTCCTTTGGTTTCTTTTTTTCTTTATTTTTTCCTGTTGAAATTGCTTGTTTTCTAAATTTTTTAAGCAGTTAATTAATAATTTTTCAGTTGCAGGCATAATATACCTGGATTATGTTTTAAACATTGAAATTAGAGACTTAATGTATAATAAAATTATTATTAAATTCTAAAGCATGGGTTGAAGCATAAAATTTATGTTGTAATATGGGTTTATTTTTTATTTATTTGATTATTAACAATAGTATGTGTTGAATGACCATCTCATCTAAAAGATTAGGCTGTTAGGGGGATGTTTTATTTAATATTTAATAACGCTGACACGCCCCCTCATATGGGTGGCGGTTGTGATTCAAACTCATTACCTCTTACTTTGCGACCATGTTACCTGACCATCTCATATGAATGCTTAACTCATATAAAAGCTTAAGTTGTTACAGGGATGCATTTTTTAATATTTAATCACTCTAATATTATAATTTTTTTTTATGTGTTAGCTCATTTTAAGGTGTTGTGTGCCATGGATAACTATGTTCATTTCACATGTCTATGTTTATATCCTGATAATATTTGTTTATAAATTCATGTGTCTTTGTGTACATATACTAATGTATATGTGTATATCTACTCAGTATTTAATATACATATATGCAATATTATGGGCCTTGGGGTCTGCAGTTCAGTATGTTAATAGAAATTATTTTCCTTTCTAATATTTCTTCTTGCCGATTCTACTCTTAAGTATGTGGGAAAAAATTTGACAGAATAGGAAAATTTCAACAATTGGATGTCTATGTTGAGTATCTAGCACACCTTGCTCAGAAACCTTCTTCCTATCTATCCATGGCAGCACATCCATACATCGCATCTGACTGCATTCTTTTTTTGCATTTATTTAATGATTCATGGATTGAAAAAGTTGATTCAATTTAGATTATTTTCTAAATCTTTCTGGATCTATTGGAGTTGGATTGGTAACTACTTTCTTAGTTAAAGTCTTCCTAATTTGGAAAAGATAAAACTGATTCACAAAATTGATTTCTTTATTTGCCTTTTTGTTTTTCTCATATTTATATTGTATACCAACTTTTTGCTATGCTTCTAGGAACAACAAAAAGAAAGGAATTACATGGTTCAATTGGCATCCACATTATGTCTGGAACTTGGGGAGATAAACTTGATGATGTCATTTTTCACGCATACAAAATGGACTTTACTTGTAATATTGCTGAGCAAAAATATTCCAGTTTTGTACTTCTATTGGAGGCAAAGCTAGATGAGGATGTGGGAAACATTGAAGTGGACCTATACCTGTTATCAAAGTTTGTTAAAGCTTCTGTTTCTCCATGTGGCCATATTTGTCTGCACGCACAAAAGGTTTAATAATATGATAATCACATATTTGATATTATTTTCGCTCTGTGGCTAGTGACAATCTCATCATCTTAACAGGTGGCAAAAGCAAAATGTTTTCAAGAACTCATATTTAATGGTTTGTTTGGGAGGCTGTTTATCAAATCATCTGGTGTTAGAAAGTTTTTATTTCAAACAGAGGAGTCATTATGGGATCCATTAAATATGTATTTACTCTTACCCCTAGATTCACAAGATGGGGCTAGTGAGGGAATGTTGAAGATTAATTGGATGGGAATTGAGTCTATTGTTTCAGCAGTGGAATTTTTGAAAAAGAATGCAAGGCTAAATGTTCAGCAAACTGAAGCACTTGAATCAAATTCATCACTTCGTGAGAGTGATGCAGTTGTGACTGAATTCAATAGTCATATCATTCACTTGGCTGACAGATCTGCTTCTGTAGACGGTCTCAAGGAAATGGTGGTTGTAGCCATCCATACTGGCAGGATTTATTCTATTTTGGATGTTGTTGCTAATACATCTTCTGGGAGTCCATTCGAAGGAGATGCTTCGAGTTATTCATCCTTTGCTGATTATTACCACAAAAAGTGCGTTTGTAATAACTTATTTTTCCTGTTAAATATTTATTTTCCTGTTATTCACTTTTGGTATTTTCAGGTATGGCATTGTTCTAAAGCACCCAGATCAACCTTTGTTGCTTCTGAAGCAAAGCCATAATTCACACAATCTTCTTGTGGACTTCAGAGATGAAGGTCAGTCAAGTTTCATACTACACAATTTGAAAAGTTTGTCAGCAAGACTTGGAGTTTCTGATGGATCAGATTTATACTATACCTTTTTGCATAATCATATAGATTACCTTATATGCTCAGCTAAGATAATTGTTTGTGTGATAAATTGTTATCATCAATTAAACTGCTGCATTCTAGTGGCTTTCACTGGTCTATGGTTTACTCCAGGAATTTATCTTGAAAGGGTTGGTGCAAATTTATTTAATTTATGATTTAGCTTATTTCTAGCTGTCTCCTCTCGCTTTATTTTAAATCCATCTCAACATTTTCATCTCTGTCACATTTAAGTTATTGCCGGTATTCAAGTTGGTGGCAGTATTTATTCTGTCTGTGTGTGAGGAGCTAAAGATCATTTTTTCATGATATATTAAAGAACTTCTTTCTAATGGTCTATTTGCTTGGTCATTTACTTTTGTAATTTTTCCTCTTTGGAAATTCATATGTTATTTCTTGGTTATGACCTTTCAAAAGATAGTATCAGGAACTAAACATTGATGTTCTGATATAGACTATGGCTAGTTAAATATACAAGCACACATCCTCTTGTTTTTTGTTATATGCTATTAAGTTTTTCCAGGAATAATTTGCTCAATTGAAATGCTTTATGCCTACAGTATTCTGAGATTATCTTCTAAATTATTAGGTTTATCGTTAAAAACTAAATCAGAAGGTGGCAAAAAGAACGTCATGCGAAAGCCTCAACAACATGCTTGCATACCACCAGAACTTTTAGTTGGCACTGATGTCGGAGCAGCTGTCTTGAAGTCAGTCTACTTGCTACCTTCCCTAATGCACCGCCTGGAGTCTCTCATGTTGGCCAGTCAACTTAGGAAAGAAATTTCACATGATGCTGGCTATTTTAATATATCAAGTTCACTGGTATGTACTGTCGTATATAATAATTAACCTTCTAGTTTTATATTTCTGCCTTGTCATTGAATTTCACTTGTACAATTAGATTTTAGAAGCTCTTTCTACTCTAAGATGTAATGAGACTTTCTCCATGGAGCGATTGGAATTGCTTGGAGATTCAGTTCTAAAGTATGCCGTAAGTTGCTACCTCTTTCTTAAGTATCCCAAGAAGCATGAAGGATACTTGTCTTCTCATCGTTCCAGGATTGTTTCCAACTCAACTCTTCATAAATTGGGAACCAGTCGAAAATTGCAGGTGTATATTTCTTTCCCTTATCATATATGCAGGCAGTCTCACATGATATTCAGCTCCCTTGAGTTTTGTACCCTAGGCATGTGTTAGTCTTTGTAATAATTTTTGGAACCTTTTTTTATGGCTCTTTTACCTGTTACCATTCAGTATCTAGTATTTCTATGTTTCATTGAATAATAATGATAATATCTTCTTTTTGTCTTACTCATGTGGTCATCAATCAAATACTACAAAGCCCAGTAATTCTTACCAATCAGAATTGGACCATAATAGAATTTTGGTCTATAACGGCACCAGAATAATAGATTTGGGGGGGAGATCAAAATTAGAGATTGATAGAAAAGCAAGGATATGAGCTTGCGTGAGTATGAAACGGAAAATGACTTGTTGAAATCTCACGTATTGAAAAGATTCAATGAAGGAACACAAGAATTATGTTGGCCTACATCCAAGGGTATTTGCCCAAAGGGCTATACGTATGTTGTTTCTCTCTTCATGTTGCATTATAACGAATACCTATTTTTAGGTGAGCCATGAAGTCTAATAATGTAAATAAATGAATAAAATTGTATATATACTCTATCTTACATAGATGATTTGATAAGTATCAAATCTAATTTGATTTCCAACATGTGTCCTGTCTCTGTATCCCTAGATGCAGTGCACATTCCAATTGAGATAAATGCTCTCACTAAGACTCATTTCTATGGAGATTAGTGATGATAGTAATTCATACATAATGCTTCCACAGGCGAGGATTTCAAAGGGATGAATTTTATTACGAAATATTTCTATATTTTGAAAACGATCCAGTTCTAACAAGGGTATAGTTTTTAACTTCCAATATGGATGTCTTACATTAGTAAAACTTGAATGGGTTGATATCGGAATATTGTTTAGCTTCTAGGGCAGCATTCAATTCACTAAACATGCTAATGCTGCATGCATGCAGCACCTTCTGTCCGTTATCTAGTTTACTTTGCACAACTTTTGTCTCCCACTGGATGTGAATCATAATTTATGATATGGTCATGTATATTGCTGCACAAATCTAATCTAAGATGCTTGATATGTATGCATCATATATGCTATTATTTGAGTGATCCACATCATTATTAAATGACCTTATATCTCTTAGTAATCGTATAATGCTGAACTTCACTTATTTACTGATTTGTCTGTTTATCGAAGGAATACATACGAGATTGTGCATTTGATCCCCGCCGATGGACTGCCCCAGGACAGCGTTCAATATGGCCTTGTCCATGTAACCACGGGCTGGATACCAGGGAAGTGCCTTTGGATAGCAAATTTTTCAGTGAAGACACAAAATTAGTGCTTGGAAAGACTTGTGATAAAGGTCATCGATGGATGGGTTCAAAAACCATATCTGATTGTGTTGAAGCTGTCATGGGGGCATACTATGTGGGTGGCGGGCTGATTGCTGCTCTTAGTTTCATGAAGTGGCTTGGCATAGAGGCTGAAGTTGAGCATTCATTGATAGATGATGCTATTAAAGTTGCTTCTCTCCATTCTTACACTCCAAAAGCTGAGGATATTGGCATTCTGGAGTCAAAGCTGGGGTACGAATTTTCCATCAAAGGATTATTGCTAGAGGCCATAACACATGAAACTGAAGCTGAACGAGGTGTCAACTACTGTTATGAGGTTCGAACCTCAAATTTTGAAATTAAACACAAGAATTCTGCTCCAAACCAAGTGTTGTGTGGCGCTTTACCTTTTTTTTTTTCCTCCACATGGGGAGGATGGGGGATTATGTTGGCCACATCTTATAATTAGACAACAATGCACCAATATGACTTTTTTAAACTGAACTTTTTGCTTTTGCACCTATTAGATCTATGTCAAAATGCCAGGTGTTGGATATTGTTACAAGGTGTAAACAGGAAGTCTAGAAATCTAATGCTCAAGATTTTTTGCTATGGCGATTATAAACATTAGGTCTCAACACTGCAGTAGAGAGAGGCTGAAACTAAAAATATATCCTATTATGAATGCAAACTCGTTAAAACATTTTTCATTTCTTGCATTTTTCCCTGTCAATGGACAATGGGTAGGAGGGGGAATAATGGTACATTATATTAATAATTTGTAATGCAACTACTTCTAAAATTTTAACGTTTGTGCCTATTGAATATCTGGTAGCGGCTTGAATTTCTTGGCGACGCTGTCCTGGATATACTTATCACGCGGTATCTTTATGAAAATCACAAGAATCTTGATCCTGGGGACTTGACAGACTTGCGTTCCGCATCTGTTAACAATGACAATTTCGCAATTGCTGCTGTGAGACGGAACTTTCATCCACACCTTCAGCATGGTTCCTTGTATCTTGAAAATCAAATATCAGCATTTGTTAAGCTTGTTTCTGGCATGAACACCATGGTATTGACACCAGATACTAAAGCTCCTAAGGTGAGCTATTGCATGTTATTTGCTAAATACCAATTTTGAATTTATGATTTATTGATATTCTATTTATTTTGTGCCTGCCTGCCTTGTTTGATGTCAATGGGTTGCTGGGTTTTGGTCAATTGTTATAATCATTCTATGAACAACTTGTGCAATATTTTTTTTTCTTGTTTTAGGAGCTTGGGGACTTGGTGGAAAGCATGGCCGCTGCAGTTCTTATTGATACTAAAATTAATTTGGACAAAGTTTGGAAAGTCTTTGAACCAGTTTTATCTCCCATTGTGACTCCTGATAAACTTGAGCTTCCTCCTTCACGAGAACTAACTGAATTGTGTGACTCTCTTGGTTACTTCATTAAAGAGCATTTTACTGCAAAAGGAGATGTAGTTCATGCTGAAATTAAGTTGCAGCTGGAAAATGTGCTCTTAGATGGTCAGGGTTCTGGACCTACCAGGAAGGCTGCAAAGGGAATGGCAGCTCTTGTTTTATTGAAGAAATTAGAGGTTTGTCTCTGGTTATGTGTGTACCTTTATTTTCTCTTTATAACTAGAACTCTTTTCTTTTAAGCAATTTATAGCCTGCATAATCTAGGATGCATAAGAGCCAAGAGATCTCAAGAAGATTGCCCAATTTATTGATATGAGATCTTGTTAGGTAGCTATATATATTGACATTCTAACTGTTAAAAATGAACATGGGAAAAATGGGAACTTCATAAGGATTGAATTTTCCTGGACGTGTCCTGCTGTTATCTTCCTTTTCTGGATCTTTTCTCAAGTCTTTCCTTTTTGAACAAAGCTTTCCCAGAAGAGATGAGAAGTTGGACCTGAGGAATCTTGGAATTGGATCGTGTATAATGATACTGTCTGCTGCTTCATTGCAAACGCAAGACAAATAAAAATGTTGTATTCTGATTATTTGCACTTTATTTTGTGTGTGTGATTAACAGAGAAAATATCAAAAAAGTTAATTAAGGGCTACATTTTTGCACTTGTAATATTGTTCCTGTAGCTTCCCATTTGCACTACTCGAATGATTTTGATGCTTTTATTTTGATGTACAGTTGAGAGGAATTTCATCATCTTACAAGCGAAGAAAACATGATAAGGATAATGTTGATGGTGATGATGACATCTCTAGCCAGACAACTAGTGAAACTTCTGGATCAGCATCCAAAAAGCGTAAGCCACTTGAGTCACAGCCAGAGATAGATGGAGACCTGTGCAGCAGGGTTCGCTCTAAACAAGCCTGTGATTCTAGTAAGACTAACATCCCAGGTATTTACCACAACATACCTTTTCTAGATTTTATGCAAATTTTAAAATGAAGCACACTCCATTCGACAATCAGTATAGTTGCTGTATGTTGTGTTGGTTGAGGAAGGACCTCATCTTAGTAACATCTGCCTAATTTTGATGGATAACTGATGTCTGCAATCAGCTTCAAATGCTTTACCATGGAGCTGATATCGCATGGATGGTTGTCCTTGATATCCAACTCATATGCTCTGCTTGTCACATTTTGTCAAAAGATTGTAAAGAATTTTTTCTATTTTTTGATATTTACTTTCTTGACAGTGCTGCCACCTATTGACATGAAGAAAGGAGGACCTCGGAACTCCCTCTACGCCCTTTGCAGAAAACAACAGTGGCCAATGCCTACTTTTCAAACTATGGAGCAAAAATCTAGGTTGGCATGCCTATCATATATACAGTTATTAGTGTTTTAATTAATTTCCCTATTATCTAGTTTTTATTCTCATGCTAGATACTGTTTTCTTCTGCTTGCATTGTCGGCCTTACAAAAATTACCTTTGTGCAGAACTCCAATTCAGTTTGGCGATACAACAGGCTTCAATAGTTTTGAGTCACAAATCAGCTTGGTCATACCTGATTTTGGTAAAATTGAACTGACTGGGGAGGCAAGAGCTGATAAGAAGAGCTCTTTTGATTCGGCTGCAGTTAAGATGCTGTATGAACTCGAGAGACGGGGCAAGATCGCGATAGGATAATGAATATGCTGACTAACGTTCTGAATTATAAATTTGGTAGGAATGACTGGTGAGACGGCCTACAGAGGCATACCGTAAGAATAGAAGTCAAGGTAATGCAAGGTTCAAAACTTCTATGATCAATTCAGTCTGTAGAGAAAGGACTCTTCTTTGATACTCACTAGTGACCATTGAGCTTCTTGTAAATTTTAGATATTCTGATGACATGATTGAGTAGTAATTCATAGAGAGGTTCCTCCCTCAATCTTTGATCCATTTTGGAGAGAAGGCTGTTTATAATATATATATTCAATTTCCATGTTGGTCTTTATATCTCAGACTTAAGTTAGCCTAACAGAATTGAGGGTTTTCTTGGAATTTACATCTTAGTGTAAATGATACATCGATGACAGTTTTAATATTTTATTTACATATAATCTAAATATATAACGCAAGGTGAACTTATATTAGTTGTCTGATTATGGTGGCTTCCTAATTTACATGTTGGAAACAGTTGAGAAAAGTTGCATCAGAAAATGTGGCAGAATATCAGTGTATGGATGAATGAGTTGCAAGCAATCTCTGGCCAATATTTTTTGGTGGCACTTATTTGGAATTATGGGGAACAGATGGAAGCAAAAATTAATGTGGGCCTGGCTAGGGTTGAAAAATGTTGCTGTCTTCCACAATTTCAGAAAATGAGGAAAAAGGCAAGAGCAATGGCAGCAATGGATAGGCATTGCATTGGTGTGGGTGGGGTTAAGACATCAATACAGCCTCAGGTTTCTTCCTCTCCACATGCAATTGTTGCTGTAAAACAATTCAACTCCATGAGAAACTTTCCAGCATTTTTGGTTAAGGTGCATCTGGTTTCAACACAATCTACATTAACTGGACTCAATCCCAATCAGTTGAAATTATATTTAGGGCATTCACTTTTAAAGCTTAGACTTGATAAAATTAATTATCAAGATTAATAAAATGTTCAGTTAGAATGATAAAATTTTATGATAAAACATGAGTTAGATATTAGTTTAACAGAATGTTAACAAAAAAGTTTTCGATCTAATAAGTGATAAAATAATCCAAATTTGTTAGGTCATTTAATATGCTTATCGTTAAATTATCTTATATTTTAATTTCTATTAGAAAAAATAATATTAAATTATTATATAATTAATTTATTTTTTAAAATAATTTTTAATTTTATCAAACAAGGTATAAAAATTCAATTCAATCCAAGATTTAATAGGATTAGCTGGACCCTCAAGTCAGCACACACCTTACCACCCATAATTTCCATATTCAAAAACAAAGGCATATGTGGCAAAAGTTGAAGACGCGAGTCGCATTTTTGTTACATAATATTAACTTGTTGCGATGCCTTTATATCTTTTTATATCATTTTCCCTTTTTTTTTTTATTCCTTCAATTTTCATTTATTTCATTCTATTCTATTAATCTTAACTTGTATTCTTTTTCAATCCCTTCTCTCAAATTTAATTTAATTTATTTTATCTTTTCTATTCAAATTTATTTTTTCTTTTATTTTTTAAAAACATGAATTTATATATAAAAAATGATGCAAGTTGAAATTTGAATCTTTATTCTTTTCATCTAATCATGAAAATTAAAATCGAAAAAAAAATAAAAAATAGGGAAAGGATTAAAAATATTTTTAAATTATTTATATAAAATCATGCACATGCATCACTATATTTTTACTATTTAAGAATGGCTCCATACCCACTAATTAATTGCTTTTGGTCATGAAATTTATTTACAAAGGTATTCTAAAGGGACAATTGGTTATTGATCAATATGTATATCTTTGGTACCTTTACTATTCCCTTAAATATCTTCTCTAGTTCTTGAAATTCATTTAAGAAAATACCCTTGATAATTTATTCTCTTTGACTTCACTATTTGATAAACTGCACAGACAAAACCAACACTTTCATAGTCATATAAAAACAAGGTTTACGTAATATGAGGATAATAATATAATCGTTTTTATACTTGATGTGTCAAGACTATAATGTCCTTACGTGGTATTTAATTTCCATTCTTTTTATTAATTTGCACTTTCTTTCCTAATTTATGTATTAAATCCCAATTCTTTATAAATATACACGTCTCAGTTTTCACTATCATTTTGAAACTTTTCTTTTTAGTTCATTTAAACTTTAATGTACATTTCTTCTATCATTTAATTTATCTTTATTTTTCTCTTTCATTGTTCTCTAAACTCAATTAACTTGATTTTTCTCAAATTTTATGCAATTTTAATCAAAACGATATAATATGATTGTGTTAATAAAGATCATACATTTTATTCATTTATTTTTATTTATAAAATATTTTTTAAATAGCACACGCAACAACTTTGCAGAAATGTTATTATGTATTATTATTGATGGTATCACCGTGCACATAACACAACACCACAGGGACATGTTATATATATATATATATATATATATATATACTGTATGTAAGCAAACAAGTCTCATCTTCCTGGAGCGTTCACATCAGATGGGTGAAGAAACCCCAAGTCAAAGTAAAGTCAACATCAAAACTATATTTTTAAGCTTATATAATCGTGGAGTTTATATTTGGAACTCAACTTTCAACTATAAAACCAAAACCACGTCTCAAATTTCACACTTTCAAATATATTATTTAATAATATTTTCATTCAAATTCAAATTCAAATTTTTTTTTATATATAATTAATTAATTATTTTGTAATCATTAATCATATTCAGAATCAAACCAATATCGATATATATTATACATATATACTCATATTTAATTTTATTTATATCCTACAATATAATTATTATCCTAAAAAACTATAACATTATCTAATCATTATATATATATATATATTCAAATAAATTATACAATTCATCTTATTAAATATTCTTTTCAAATATACTATTCACGCTCAATATAACTCTTATTCACGTCAACGTAACTCTTGCCTAATATTATATGAAACAAAAACCCCACTCCCCAAACGTAGATGGAAGGTTTTACGGTTTGCATTCTTTTCCCATTCTTTATTTTTTTTTCTGTGATTAATTAAAGACACACATCATCAATCCATTGGTCACTGACATTCACTAGCTTGTATATTTTTTTTCTCTTTTCCGTTTTTGTTAATTTATTCATACATGTATAAATTATACACTTATAAGTAAACAGTACTAAAAAAGTGAGTTTTCGTGTGTTCAAATTATTACTCCAAAAATCATGATCGTGGATAATCAATGCGCACTAACAATATAACATTAATATAACTGAACGGCACTTATTCTAACAAAATATATTTTTTTAAAAATGAATTTATAAATCAGGACATTGAAAAAACAAATATTGTCTGGGTACACTCTGTGCGTGGACAAATACATCTGCAACTAATGCAGGCTTTTCATTCTCCCTTTAACTCAGGAATGTGGAAAGAATGAGAAGGAAACAAGGTATGGGACTATGGATGGATCCTCTTACGGATCTGCCAATTATTGTTGTTTCTTTGATTCGAAAATTTTCAGGTTTCCTGCTTAGAACTTGTGGCATCATATGGTTTCTCTTCCCCCTCTTCCTCATGTGTAACTGCAACAAAAACTGCATGCAGCAGGACAGCACCGAGGATGCCAAGAGCCAACAAAGAAAGAACTACCTGGTTCACAGGCGAATCAAAAGAAGGACGAAACGCGGCTAAAAAGATTTAATGGCGGTATATGGCAAATGTATAGACACATTGTTACGTCAGGAAGTAAAATGACAAACAACTATGCCATCCTTATCTTTTAGAAGTTATCAGGAAGCAGACATATTAGCAACTTCTCCTTTTTGAGTAATTCACATGCAGTTCATTTTATACAACAACAAACTGAATTTCACAGAGACAGCACTTGCCACACGGGTGCCCTTTTCAAGACATAGTACGATAGGCAACTAAACACAGAAAATGGATGCTACAACTGGATGGCAACGGTGTACAGACTACTAGTTGTTTTTAAATTTCGAATTTCCAGTTTGCACTTGCCCTCGCCCTTAGCCTATTCCAGTAGGTAATCTAGATGATTCCGTTTCCTCATTAAACAGATTGCCCTTTGTACTTTGAGCCATAATTTTGTGATACATTACTCTTTGGACACATGGTACATGTTGAGCAAATCCCTGTACTATATTACCGTAAGGAATCAATAGCCATTTCCTTAACGAAATGATTCTGACAGAGCAACTTAGCGTCACGTGGCTTCTGGGACATGGAATTTTGACTCAGGGATACAATCGTATCTTAGCGTAATATTATACTGTCCCAGGTGAGCAGTCACACCGACGCTTCTGTACAAATCATCCCTTTAATTAAGAATTTGCAAATCATTTACTAATCATTCCAGCGTGGCAGGTTTGCAATACAGACTGGCCCAGAAGTATTGAAGTGAATGGCTTGGAGCTAGCACAAAAAGTAATTAAATGTATAGAAAGGAAAAGGGACGGAATGCATACATTTTCCGAGCTAGCTTGCCATGGATGAAAAGGAGAACTGATGCTGCCAGCAAAAGCTTGGAGACTGTTGTAACAGTGGTATAACCAGTTTCTATGAAATTGAAGTAGAATGAAGCCAAGATCAACACTACAGTGAGTGCTAACGTTTTATTCCTCCAGAGTCGATTTTCAGCCACTGGAAGTGTCATCATCATTGATTAGAGATTACGAATAAGATTCCAAATTACAAGTCAGATGTTACTGTCAGGTTGTTATAAAATCAAAGCTCTTCATTTTGGTAATCAATAGTATGAAATACCGAACATGTCAGGGAGCAATTATAATTTATCAGGTTGAAAAACAAAGCCAATGTCCCCTTCCCACCCCCACCCCCCACAACAGAAATGAAACTAAAGCAACCCAACAAACTTGACCATAGAAGCACCAAAAAGTTTGTATTCGCCCAAAGAATAGCAAATGCACGTAGCAAACACTATTAAAGCACCATCATATTCCCCTCTATTCTTCCACCGAAGTTCCATCAACTTCCCTTTTTCTTCTTTCCGCAGTACGTTACTTCTTCAGAACCCTTACACTTAGACAGTTGGCTCTCTCTCAATTTAATCATGCAAATCCCAGGCATCACAGTTTTATCCTCATCAAAGATGCATCTTATTGCAAATACAAGCTACATTACTATATTATACAAATGCCAAATATGGTGGTGCATACACAGCCTTGAAACGCATGCATATCTGCATACCTTTGTGGAAGAAAGTTATGATGAAAAGGAAAATATTAATACCTTTTCCACTGCCCATTTTTCTTTGAACATCCGCCCTTAAATGTGGATATGATTCAATGGTTCTTCTAAGGCCCTCCTGCAAACAATAATACCAATGAGGCAAATCATCGAAGAAATCAAGCCACATGCTAAGATCAGTCTCCATGTGCAGGCCTTCTGCAACAACACTTCTATGGCACAGTAGATAAAGTATATGTGTATGAAAGCAAAAAAAAGTGTATATATATACATATATATAATCAACAATTGCGTTAATTCATTTCTCTATGAGAATGGCATTTTTCTCTCTTTTTTGGTTTTGATTTTATCAACAGTGCCGGAGAAAGTTTTTGCTTTTCTCTGTCAATAACAAGCATGAAACAGCTGGTAACATGCATTTGAAGCAAATAAATGGACCCACGAAAGACATAGTTTATTTAGTTGGCACAGCAAAATTACAGCATATGCAAGGAAGTACTATAAACTCTGCATTCCCACATAAGTAATCAAATCATATCAGAGAGCATTAATAAACAACAGTCAATAGATGAGCAATCTCTACTTCTTGTATCCAGCACATATAAAGATTTTTTTTAGACAAGGGAAAAGAAGTTGGCTCATTGGGACATGTAGACCTGGAGAGGCACAATAGGCCTGTAACCAAGACGATCATTTGCTTTAGAACAATCAAAAGTTCTGCTGCAAGATAGAAGTCTGATTCTTGAAGGTGTGAACTGTGGCACCTTCATTCCATAAGGAGCTAAAATTTTATAAATCATCTCCACCATATGTGCAATTGGCATCATGACTGAAGCAGGAATCTTAATTTTTGGCCTGCATGCTAACAAGATCAGAAACCAAGTACGTGTATTTACAAGTACAACCTGTAAATAATCTCTATGAAGTGAATTAGATTATTAGACAAAAATGTTATGGCTCCCAACGGTAGCACTGACTAGGAAAAGAAAAGGGTAGGTGAAACAAAGATGCAAAAGCTTCTAAAACAGAAGAAATACCTTTCATAACCCACACCTTCAAGAATGAGAGACACAAACTCCCAAAATTTAATTGGTTCCATATTGGTGATAAAATATGCCTGCATGCAAGATTTGCAACAGAAACTTTGTTACTGAGACTCCCATTCAGGCCAGGTAATTCTATCCAAGAAAAGGGAGATTCAGAAAACTTCTTTGTGCCCAAATAAGCTATTCAAGATAAATGGAAATGTCTATTCAAAATTTTGAAGAATCTGATAAATGATGTACATTTGCAAGCTTCAGAGGGTGAATAGTTGCTGGTGAGAAAAATTATAGTATAATCCTTTTCCAATTAAACGTCTGCTCTCTTATTCAACTAAAATATAGTAGCTTCACGAATTTTGATTGCTTCGTTTTGTGCAAAATTTATATACATGAAACATCCCAATATATAAACATCCTTCCACACTGAAACTTAGCATTTTGGTATATCATATGAGCAGTTGGACTAGAATTAATATGCATGTAAACAGACTCTGGTCACTTACATATTTGACCATGCATGCCTTACAATAAAATAAAATGCTACCTGTCAAGCTGTGTTTCTGCTACTATCATTTCTGGTCACTCACATATACAACCAATTTAGCATTTTTGTATATTTTGTGACCAATTGGACTAGAATAATATGCACTTAAACAGACTGTTCACTCATGTACTCAACCATATATGTCTTGCAATAAAATAAAAAGCTACCTGTCCAGCCGCTTTTTCTGCTACAGTGTTTTCTGATGCCAAAGCTCGTTCAGCACATACATGAGCATGCGCCACATTCTCAACATAAGTAAAATCATACATGTTGTTTCCATCTCCAATGATGAACTGTCATTCACACTGGAAGATTAGAGAGCATGATCATCTGAATATGCAATGTCCAAAAACAGTTCGGATTCCAAAATTATGGGAGAATATTAAATTAAAAGTGTTATAATGATTGGAAGAATTGAACCATGTTTCATTTTCAGTCCTGTAAACTAGGAAACCAAAAATTTTATAATTATAATTTAGGTAACAATATAAAATCAAATATTATTAAACATTCTGACACTCCTCCCTTTTAAATTGAACACGACAAACTTCATAAAGTGTTCAACCCAACTTTCTTAAAAAAGGTGAATTGTCATACAATCTAGCAACTTTCGTAAGATGAAAGCAAATATTTGTCGTAAGACACTTGAATTAGAAGTCGCAAGGTGTCGTTAAGGTGACACTCACACTTAAAAAGATGTAGTAACGCAACACATAGCAAACTAACATAAGGGAAGGGAAAAGTAGTTTGTTGTAAGGCAATAAACACTATTATGCAGCAATAGTTGTTGTAAGGTGAAAAAACCCTAAAACAGTAGTAATTGAAAGTTGATAAATAACCATTCATAACCAACCAAGCAAATAAAATACTAAGGGCCAAACCTAACTAAACATGATGGCTTAAAGTAGAGTAGTCCTTTTTTCCTTGACTGAAAGATTGGTCAAAGAGGGCAGATCTCTCTCTCTCTCTGTCTCTTTGTGGATCGGATCTGCTATAATACCATGTTAGAATGATTGGAACATGGAAGAATTGAACCATGTCACATTGCCAAACTTTTTATTAGGAAAGAACATATTTTATACCTTTTAGGTAATAACATAAGATCAAATATCATTAAATATTCTAACCAAATGAACATGAAATCCACCAGCTATGAACTCCACTTTTTCAACGAGAAGTAGTATAGCATAATCAAAGACATAAAAGTCCCATTCCATATAAAGGTACATCACAGGATATTTATGAAATTTATAGATGAGATTCTTCTCTTATATGGAAACTTGTCTACATTAATTGCAGCCAAAAGAACACCATCCACTTGTAAAAAATAAAAGCAAGATTCAATAACAAGATAGAATAAAAATTTTATTAATCACCTTTGATTTCCCAGCCCTTGCGGCAGCAACTAAAGATGGAACAAGCAACTTATCACCTAGTCCAAAAATGCTGCTAGGTCGAATGCAGCATGTTCTAAGTCCATTGGAACCGTTTGATTTGATAACCAGAGCCTCTCCTTCGGCTTTTGTGGCGGAGTATGAATCATTGTGCTTAAAAAGTTCCAGTCAAAGTCGAGTTATTCAAATAGAGAAAACTTATGAAATACTAAGTATTACTGAATGCAGAGGTGAGGAATCATCAGACTTATCCTGCTTGTTGACAGTTCAAGGTAAACAAGCTCAGGAGAGTGACAACAAATTGTTTAGTGTTTTCAGTCAAAAACAGTGGAGTCATGCAATACCATAACACCACTCAAGGCAACAAAGTAAATAAAATAATGAGAAAATAAATTTTTATGATAGATGATACAGAGATATTAAGTCAGAAGACTCGTTTATCCAGTGATATAATTCATAGGAAAGATTAAAACAAAAATGCAGAAAGTCTTACTCCAATAATCCTTCTGAGCATTGAGTTAATGGATATGAAATATTCTTATGAGATGAAGTTGAAACCTTCAATACCTTACAAGGGTAAGATAATGATTCATTTCCATTAAGTATTCCATTAACCCCATCGAAAACAACACTTGGAGAGCTTGTGTATATAAGTCGCTTTACTTTCAGCTCAACACATGCATCAATAATGTTCTTGGTTCCTGTAGGCCATAGTCAGTATACAGTACAGAAAATGACAACATTGTTTGTTAATAAGGAATGGGCTAGATAATTCGAAAAAGCACACATTCACAATTGTGCAAGCCGCATTGTGCTTTGATCTAGAAGGCCTAAAACTAACCTTGTACGTTGACAGAATAATGCAGCTGATGGTTATTGATGGAGGAATCAGGAGCAGCCATGTGAAAGACGACCTCAGCCCCTTGGCAAGCTGCATTGACAGTGATAATAATGATTAAAAAAAAAAATCATACACTAATAATGTTCAAACTAACTACCACTACCAAGCAAAATCACGCATGCAGTAAAACTACCCAACTTTAATTTCTCTGTCAAACTAACCTACCATTTTGAAATGTTCACTTATAGTTCGGAAGTTTAGAACTGGAAGTCTCTAAGCACTTTATTCTTTTCAGTCAACTTCATGCTTCGTGAATCCAATTCTCAGAAGAAAAATGGTACTGCCAAATACTACAGGGAAGTCTACCATAATATTATCTCTAATACAAGTTGCTAATAACAAATTTAATCCCCGTAAAATACAAATGAAAGCGAAACCTTAAGCTCGTTAGAAAATTACCAAAGAGAACTTATTAGAAATGTACAGTTCACATTAGTTCCCGAGAGGATAACGGAGAGAAAATTCAAACAAATTAGGCCTCAATTACGAAAGTAATGCAGGAAAAGCCACCTTCGAGCACTTGCGATTTGACACGAAGATCTGCTGACACGTAACTAGCGCGACCGGACTTCAAGGCTTCGCCGAGGACCCCATTCTCCTCGTCGGAATCGAGGCTGATTGCAGGTCCCAGATCTGCAATGCGCACGGAAAACATGCCGTATTTGATGAGCATCACCACCAGATGCCTCGCCGCAAATCCCCGGCCGCCGGTCACCACGCACCACCTCTCTTCCCCGCCCATTGAGATATTTTTCCCTATTTTAATTTGTATTCGCAGTGTCAGCCCGTGAACTGAGTACAAAGCAACGCCTTCGTAAGCTACAATGGCATGCAGCACATGCGGTCCGAGTATGTTTGATTAAAAAATTGATGTGATTAGTTGGTTAATTAATCTGTAAGATGATGAATCAAAGAATTAGTATAATAATTTGGGGATATTAATTTACATTCAAAAAATTATATAACACATGTATTTTATTATTTAAGAGAAAATATAAATGAAAACTGGATCAGGGCCATACTCGTGGACTAGGTGGATCCAGCTGCATACACCCGTCAAACGTATTAACATTAAAACTTTAATTTTTTAATCTTAAATTTTCATGCTAATTTTTAAATATAATCCACGTTAAAAACAAAGCTCAATCCGCGAAGACACATATTTTGCGGAAAAAATTTGATGTGAAAATATAGAAAAGATGTGTTTGTGTGTGTGAGAGAGAGAGAGAGAGAGAGAGAGAGAGAGAGAGATGTTATTTTAGTGAGTAGCATATTTGAAGATTTGAATTTTATAAGGATAAAACATTAGTCCACATTTACATCTATAATGTAAATTAAGCAATATGAAATTATTAAAATATTTTTAAATTTTTTGTATATATTATTATATTTTATTCTGTCCATTTTAATATCTACTTATTTCATCCAATTGCTTTATACATGTTTGCTTCCTTATTAGTGTAGGTAGGTTAATTTTGGTGATTCGAGTATACATAAAATTTATGTTTGGTAATAAGATTTGATTACGTAGAAAAATTATTTATATATATATATATATTTAGTATATAATAGTAATAATAATAATAAGTGAACAATGTGACAGTATATATATTTATATAATATAAAAAATGAAAGTGAATAGAAAAAGTATAGGAATATGTGTTGATTTAATTGTAAATAAGTATAATAATTGAAAAATAATTAATTAGTTATAAAATATAAAAAAGTAAAAATTTTAAATTTAAATTTAAATAAAATTTTTATAAAAAAATATTTATTTTATAAGACTTTTGAATAGGAGTGAAAACCCGCCTAACAATGAACCAAACAAAAGCGTTTAATTTTAATCTGAATTATTTTTTAAAAAATTTTTTCCTTTGCCTCTAGTTATCATATGAATGATGCAAAATTTATATATGAGAAATATATATATATATATTAATTTATAAAATTAAGTCAGACAGGCACACCCAAGAATTTGAACTCAAGGTCTCAATCACGAGTAATGGAGTCACGAACCATTTGGTGTCCCCCCTAATCACACATAGTCAGAGACTTAGAGTTGCTAGTTGCTAGTTGCAAATTGAACTTTCCTGACACGAAATGTAAACCACCCTAGCTAATTGAAATAAAAATATCAAATTGGTAAGTCACAACTCACAACTAGAGTGGCTAAATTAATTGCATGTGCGCAAAAAATTAATTACAATTTTGAGGTGGAGCTACAGAAGGCCCAGCTTTCATCATTTTTGCCAGTGCAGAAATTCTGACATTTCGAACTACTTTCATTAATGCCGGAATTTATGGCTTCTTGAAAGCTATCCCAACTGCCCTAACCCAATTCCCGTGTCCACTTTAAGTCACTCTGCCAAACCCTACGACCTAATTTCCTGAATAAATCACTCCATTCTGCCTTCTCAATCTCCCAACAATCACAGAAAAATCACAGGCGGACGGATATCGGTAACTCTCAGCCGGCCATGGCTCCCGAGCATGACCTTTTGTCGACGGAAATCATCAACCGGGGCATCGAGTCGTCGGGCCCCGACGCCGGGTCGATGACGTTTGCCGTGAGGGTGAGGCGGCGGCTGCCGGATTTTGTGCATTCTGTGAACTTGAAGTACGTGAAGTTAGGGTACCATTACCTGATCAACCACGGGGTCTACCTGGCCACCATCCCGGCGTTGCTGCTGGTTTTCGGGGCGGAGGGGGGAGGTCTCAGCAGGGAGGAGCTGTGGCGGAGGATTTGGGATAGCACCGCCAGCTACGATCTGGCGGCGGTGGTCGCTTTTGTAGCTGTGCTCGTGTTCACTGTTTCTGTGTACTTGATGTCGCGCCCGCGTTCCGTTTATCTTCTCGATTTTGCTTGCTACAAACCAAATGATGATTTGAAGGTAGTTGTCGGTGATTAGAACAATCAGATTTGTCATTTTCTGTGACGTTAATGTTTCTTCAATCGTTCACGTGATTAACCTTGCGAGCACGCAGGTGACGAAGGAGCAGTTCATCGAACTCGCTCGAAAATCCGGAAAATTCGACGAAGCAAGCCTCGAGTTCCAGAAGCGAATCCTGCAATCCTCCGGCATCGGCGATGAAACCTACGTCCCGAAGTGCATTGGCTCGCCGGAGAATATCGCCACCATGAAAGAAGGCCGTGCCGAAGCCTCGACCGTGATCTTCGGTGCTCTCGACGAGCTCTTCGACAAAACGCGCGTCCGGCCAAAAGACGTCGGAATCCTCGTCCTCAACTGCAGCCTCTTCAACCCGACGCCGTCGCTCTCCGCCATGGTCATCAACCACTACAAGATGAGGGGAAATATTCTGAGCTTCAATCTAGGGGGAATGGGCTGCAGCGCGGGGATAATTTCGCTGGATTTGGCGCGCGACATGCTGCAGGCGAACCCTAACAGCTATGCTGTGGTGGTGAGCACGGAGATTGTAGGGTACAATTTTTATCCAGGGAAAGAGAGGTCGATGCTTATTCCGAATTGTTACTTTCGGATGGGTTGCTCCGCCGTGATGCTATCCAATCGCCGCCGCGATTACCCGCGAGCGAAGTACGGACTTGAGCATATCGTGAGGACACATAAGGGTGCTGACGATCGGAGTTTCAGGTACGTCAATTACATGGCTTCTGAGTTTGCAAATTTGCATCCATGTCCTGCATATTTTGTCAATTTTCATTTAACTCCCAAGGAATTTTGGTTCTTTGTCCAAAACACTATTCTACCGATATTACTGTTGGCAATAATTTCGACCCCATACCTAATTATATCCAAATCTGAGACAAGAAAACGTTAGTGAAACAGACGTAGGTGGGGTGTCTTTAAGGCGCAACTTGAGACCAAAGACCCTTTTAAATGAATATAATAAATTATGCAGTTGATACATTTGTTAGATCATAACATATTTTAAGAAAAATGATTGAATATTTTTAAATTTAATAATATATTTAATAATTTAAAACATTCGAAAATATACCAAATATGCCACGAACCAAAATTTTGGGCCATGTTCAGATGCAAATTTGCATCTACAAAAATCTATCTTTAGAAATATATTACATAACAAAATATTTCTTTTAATCGGTACCCTCTTAATATTGAATTTTTTAAAAAAATTTCTGTTAAATTTTCTACCAGAACAATTTACATCCAAACAAAGTCTTAGATGCATATGTTTGTTTTCATTTTTACCTTAAAAACATACAATAAAATTATTATATTTTTAAAATTTTATCCATATTTTTTCTTATTTTTCCATATTTGAGAAAAATATGTATAAAAGTACACTTAAAAAATGAAAACAAACGTTTCTATATCAAGATTTTAGGCTTAATATGTAAATATTTATATGATTATTCATTGTTTAATGTAGGAACAAAAAGTTTAAATAATTAGATAAAGCATTTAATTATATATATAATGTAGTGACACAGAAATGTTGAAAAAAATTAAAATTAATTGAGAATTCTTGTGAATATATAAATTTCAAAAGATGACTTAATCTTCAGAGAAATATAGTTGAAATTTAGATCAAATTTAAAAACAATTGAAGATTCACTTAATGATGATTTTAACTAACCAAAATTTGAATGGTATACAATTTTTCAGAAAATACAAAATTAAGAATTTAAAAAAATATATGAGACTTGTCACATTTCTGTGCGCACCATTAGCCATTTGGCGGGCGTCTATAAGATCAGGTTCATTAATTGGTCCGCTACCGTACATACACAGAAAAACTACATTAATAGCTCATAATAAATTTAAGTAAGCTTATTGACCAACATCACCTTTATTAATAATAAATTGTTTCTAACTAACTCGTAAAGGATTCTGCAACTCTTTGAAGCAAAGGTAATGATTGTTTCCTAATCAGGACGAGAGAAAAATATAGGTGATTTGAGTGGTAACGAAAATTGTGTTTGTTTTGTATATTTAGGTGGATAGAAAATTTATATTTATATCTATTTAATATGTATCGATAATTAAATGATGTGATATTATATAAGTTTATAAAGAAATTAATGTTAATTTAATTGTAAAAATGTATAATAATCGAAAAATTATTAGTTAATTATGAAAGATAATAGACAAAAAATTTTAAATTTGAATAAAATTATTATGGTAAGATATTTGCTTTGTGAAATTTGTAAGTGGTGAAAAATAATTTATAGAAAGGAAACAAACATATTAAAAGAAAAATAGGGGTAAGCCCACAATTAATTTAAGTACACTAAATCCTTCATTGTTCAATTTAATTCAACAATTGATTAAGGGCTCGTTTGGCATAACAGAAGCATATATCAAGAAGAAGACAGCCAAAAATTCAAGGGCCTAAAGGTTAGCAAAGACTTGTTTGAAGTTGGTGGTGATGCCCTCAAGACCAACATCACAACATTAGGCCCTCTTGTCCTGCCCATCTCCGAGCAGCTCCTCTTCTTCTCAACCCTAGCTTGGAAGCTCCTCTCCGGCGACGGCGCCAACTCCCAGCCCACCAAGCCCTACATCCCCGACTACAAGCTGGCGTTCGAGCACTTCTGCGTGCACGCTGCGAGCAAGACGGTCCTTGATGAGATGCAGAGAAACCTGGAGCTGGACGACAAGAATATCGAGGCGTCACGGGCCGTGCTGCACAGGTTTGGCAACACCTCGAGCAGCAGCATTTGGTACGAGCTGGCCTACTTGGAAGCCAAGGAGCGGGTGAAGGAGGGAGATCGCGTCTGGCAGCTGGCCTTTGGGTCTGGTTTTAAGTGCAACAGCGCTGTTTGGAAGGCGATGCGTGGGATCAAGAAGCCCTCGAGGAATCCGTGGCTGGATTGCATCGACAGGTATCCACAGGGGAACTTTTAGGCCTAAATATTAGTATGTTCTTCTTAAGATTTTATGCAGTTTCAAGATATGACTAAGAGCAATATTGTCATGTTATGTCGGTTTCTGTTGTTGTATTGTGTTGTCTACCTTTGAGAAGTTAAAAACGCTACCCCCAGACGAACCTTTAGGCCTGATATTAGTATTTTTTAAGATGTTAAAGCAGTTTCAAGACGTGTCTAAGAACTATATTGTCATAAATGTTGGTTTCCACTGCTGTATTGCCTGTCTACCTTTTGAGAAGTTAAAGACACTACCCATTTATGTTACGACCTATACAGAATTACTTTATGTTGCTGCTAACATTTGGTCTGTTTTCCCGTTATTTCTGGATTTACTGTGAGGTGAGCTAATGATAGACATGATGTGAAGTAATTCTTGAAATTTTGTACTTTAAAACATCTTGGTCTGCAATTCTCAGGCATTTGTTTGTGGGAACAATGGGCGGCTTCAAATCACTTAAAATGATTTCCAACCCCATGTAAGAAAACTCATGGAGTTGCTGGAACAGTTGAACAAAGGGATAAAAATTATTTTTGTTTATTGATGTGGGATAAGTACTATTTGTGCTATAGATTATGTGATGAAGATAATTTGTGCCTAACAAAATTTTTATGTAAACCCTAAAAAATTAAAATCAACGTTAATTCGTAACAATGATTAGTGTTTTATTAATTTTAGTAAGGAATTATTATAATCAGTTCGCTTTGATTATATTCCCATATAGCAACCCAAGAAGTCGCATATGCATGGCACAATGAGTAGTGACATATTTTTTTTGGGATATGGTTGGTATAAAATTTGGTGCAGAAGTCTAAGAATATTGTAAAAATAGAAGAAAAAAAGGAATGAAAAGTATTATTTTGACAAGTTGTTTGTTTGGAAGGAAATACTTTGAAAGATGCAAATTTGCATCCAAACATAGATCTTAAAGCACATTTAGTTACTAATGGAGTTTGCATAACCGAACAACACGAATGCATTCAATCTTGGGTTCAAATATACTTTAGATATATAACTATTGTCATGTTAATTATTATTACTGTATTTCTGATTATTTGTTACATTAAATTACTATATATTAATGTTTTAGCACTAACATATGATGTGGTTTTGTCAAACAAAACAACAGCCTTTAAATCAATCAACAAGTTTAGAGAGGATACATTATTTTCCTCTTTCGATAATTTATAGTCGTGTTGCCTTTTCAATGATCAAGCATTTCTCGTGAATTTGGGATGACAGAGAGAACAATAAATATCTAAACAAAAGTAGGCAAGGGGCCAAATATGCAAAACCAATCTTTCTCAGGCTTCAAGTACCTTTATGTTCATGCTGCAATTTTCCACAATACTAGTAAAAAGTTCATAACAAAAATCAAACAGCCACCGATTTATATAGCTACGTTTGTTTTTATTTTTCACTTCAAAATGTGCATAGTCTCATTATTAAAATTTTTAAATTTTTATCTTTTTTTCAATCTTAAAAAGAATATATCTAAAAACACAAACCCAAGATTCAAAACAAACACATAACGATGGTGGACATGAGACATTTACCAGTATATGTTGACAAGACAAAGAGACAAAAGGAAATCGCGTCGCAAAATATCACACACATATAATCTGGAGGAAATAATTATGTTTGTTTTTTAATTAAAAAGATACACTCGCTTCTATTAATATATTTTTAAATTCTCTTATTTTTTAAAAATTTAAGAAATACACTTAAAATCATTCACTTAAATTTATGTTTGCCAATTGGGGGAAAATGTTTCTTATGCTTTGAAGATTGAAGCAATCATTTATTTCAAATATTTATGAAATAAGACGGTAGCGACTAATAAATGAAAGACAAAGAATTGAACGAGTAAATAAATATCATTAGGGACAGAAACCATAACTGACCAGAGATGTCAAGGTTGTGTTTGGGTGCAATTTTGGCATGGGAGAAAATGCAGTGCAAAATGAAAACAAAGACAAGAAAAATACGAGATAATTTGCATACAGACCGCGTTTCTGAAACTAGTAATTGTTACCACGGCAAAGCAGGATCTCGAAAATGGTGGTCGGAGGAAAAACCATCCACAAGCTGCAAGCCGCTCTCGTTTGCACCGAGCCACCCTGGGAATGCCATAACTTCATCAAACGGAGAGTGCCCGAAATCCTCTTCTTTCTGATCGTTGGGCCTGATTTCCATGGATTTCAAGAACTTGAACCACCCAATGCTCATGGTCCCGTTCCGCTCAATCAGGTGCCGATCCCCAAGCGAATTTGGGTCACCCACGTGCAGGATTTCCTCGGTGCCAGCGGAAAGAGCGAGAAAGGAAGAGGTTGACAGGGATGAGTAAATCGATGAAGGGTTGCTGCTGCAATAGAACGAGGTGGTGTCCGGGTTGTTAATATTTGAAGATTAAGATTGGGGCCTAGGGATTTCGAAATTGGGGTTTTCTTGGAGAAGCGGTGGTGGTGGAATCGGAGAAACGGACCTATAACTAGGAGAACAATAGGCTAAACTGTCTGCATAATTGATAGGTAAATTACTAATAGTGGAGGAATTTGAAGCTTAAATTTAAGGGTTTGTCCTGGATTTCAATTGGGATTTTTGCTGTAACGAAGATTTTGATGGGATAAGGGCGGGTCAAGGGGCTGAACTTGTGGCCCTGATTCAATTGACTGTCGTGGCTGTTTCCTTTCACTTGCTTGTTTCATCGGTAAGCATCCCGTGTTTTTGGTAGATAACATCCTCAAAGTCAAGCACATTGAGAGGATCATGGTTCAAAATCAGAATGATGTGAACACACACACACACACATAAAGTTTAATCTGTGTTTAGCATTAGTATAATCTGGTTGATAACTTCCAAATTTTACATTATTTATGAACAAATTGAATGATTTTTCTAATTATAATTAAGTGCTACAACATGCATGGCTAGGCAGAAGTCACACATGTATATCTTGTAATTACTTGGATATGATTGGTCGTGTTTTGTTGTTTTATGGGGTTTGATAATTTGACTACAAATAGAAATTTGTGAGGACCTTTGTTGTGTGCAAAGGAGAATAATGAAATAGAACCTACTTGCTAGGTCGTGCCATTTTTCTTAATATTAGTTAATTAATTAATGTGCTTGTATTTATATATCAAAAAAACTATTTAAGTCAATAATCTTTAATACATAGATAGTATATAATACGTTATTTTGTAATTTGTATGGATAGTAGCTAACTCCATGAAATGTAAAACAAAAAAAAAAATTGTGTAGTAAATTTGTGTCGAAATCAATCATGTTCATTGAATATGCACAAATTCTATAAAAACAAACATAAAATGATTTTAGAAATGTCTAAATTACGTTCCATTGATGATTTTAATCAATATTATATTAAATAATTGTTGAATTTTATCATTTTTATTAATATGTAGACATCTGGCACACTATAATTTATATTGAGGTTATCTGAAGTTTGAAAATAAAGTTTTTAGATGATCTTTCAAAGTATGATGACGTCTATTTCATCGTCAGTCAAAATAATAGTTAGCAAATATGCCAACGGAACCGTGACGTGTTTTAACTTAAGAACAAAGGAAAGACTTGAGAAATTTTCATTTCTTTTTTATATGTAAAATGTATGAACATAAATAATTAACACTTTTGATCTTGTTTAAAATGTGATATTTATAAAAAAAAATAATACATTTATATGTTAAAAAAGTGACTTTCTACAAATTTTTTATTTTGAGTGATAATGTCGATTTAGTAATTTTGAACTGTCCTCACAAAAATATAAAATAAACAACATTAAATTGGCGCCTTTGTGTACGTATAGAAAAGAGTAGCACAAAATAAAAATTATCCATACATTAAAAATTAAAGCAAAATTCAATTAAGAAAATTTTTCACACCACTCTTTACTTTTATAACACTCACACACTCACTTGGTAGAAAATCAATTATTACCTAAAAGTACATGTGTGCACTTGGTATTATTGAACCGAATCCACCTGAAATTTCATTATGCTAAATTTGTAACTGAATATTGAATTAAAAATTTCAATTTAATTTGATAATTTACCAAATTTTAATTTAAAAATGAAAAATAAAAAATAACAAATGAATGTTTAAATTATAAATTCTAATTTTATAGCATATAAATAAACATTAAATATTTTAATTTTAATATTTCATTTCCCCCTTCCCTCGCCAAACTCTGCCCCTCTTCTGGCAACGGCGTCGGGGGTGGTGGCCGTTGCCCCTTCCTTTCCACTACATTCTTCCTCTCTCTCTTCCCTCCATCCTCTGTCACTCTCTCTTCCCCTCTCCTCTCCACCCCACCGCCTGTCCCTCGGCAGCGGTGATGGCCACCACCTCGATTACTGGTCGTGCAGTCAAGGACTGTCTTTTTTTTAATTTTTTTCATATTCTATTTTCCTACAATTTTTCTATTTCCTGATTTATTGTCTATGCTACACAACATATTATTTTCACTTAAATTTGCATAAATGGTGCAACTAGATAAATTGTGTGGATTTCAAAAACACATGAGGAGACAAATGTTTGCCTATAAAATGTGATTAAATGCAAAGAGTGATTATTACATGCAAGAAGAGTGTTGTGTGTGGAGCAATGGGAACTAGGTTTCGAGTCCCCTTATTCCATTAGGTGCGTGGTTGAGTGCGGCAAAAGAAAAAGTAAGGAAAAAAATAAAAGGTCTGCAGAAGAGTATACATACTGTTGAATGTGTGGCCAATATGTGCTATGCAGTGGAAAAGTATAATGACAAACAACAACAAATATATATATATATATATGTATATATATATAATTTCAACCATCATATAATTTTTTCTAATGGAATAATTTTTTTTTTAAAGTTGCTTATTTACATATTGAGGTGAAGGGTACACATTTTCTAAGTCAATGATAACAAAAAATCATACTTACCTTTCACAGACGCGTAATTATATGCTTGCCTCACTACGCGTTCCAAGTGCAATACAAAAATCCTACTTATATTTTCACAGCGCACTGAACGCATCGTCGAGGACTGTTCTTTATTTTTTTCATATTCTATTTTCCTACAATTTTTCTTTTTTTCTACAAAAATTTTTCCTTTTTTGTTTCCTCTTGTTTTTTCAATTTTTCAGATCTAACTTCCTAGCATTATGTAGTAGATCTAACTTCTAGTGATTTTCTTCTTCCAATTTTCCCTTTTTTTTTTTCCGATTTTTTACTATTTTCAGAAAAAAATTTCCCATATTTTCAGATATATTTTTCACGTAACTTACCAATTTTTTTGTAATTTTATTTTTGAATAGATGCTAGTCTAAGAATAAAAGAAAACAACTCTAGGAGAACCCACTCAAGCCTGTTCATTTTGTGATAGGCATGATGTATTTTAATGAAAAAATTGGAGCACTCACCGAAAAAGGGATAGGCATTATGCATTTTCAACGAAGAATTGTAGTATTCACACAAAACGGGTTCAAATATACATTTTAAAGGGGTTTCTTACATGTGTATTTCTCATTGATTTTTCTTAGAGTCATCAATGATTGTTTACTTTCCTCTTAATTTTATATGAATTTAACTCTGATATATATATATATATATATATTTTTTGTTAGGGTTTAACTATGGAAGAAATGGAAAAAATTCACAACTTTCCTTCCCACTTTCGTACCCCTCCATCCTTGAACATTCAAATGTTTATGTGCAGGAGAAACAAGTTACTGTTCTAGAAGAGTGTCACATCCAATAAAGGCTTCAAAAGCTGCCTCCCGAAGAAAACGTCGATAAAATTGCCTTGAAAGCCATGGGAGCAACGGAAGAAAATAATGTCATATTTGGCAATGAAATTAATATTGATTTCAAGGTAGACTCACTATTAACAAAATTTTTCATCCATAACATCAAGCCCTTCAATACATGATCGATTGCATGCTTATTTAGTTTAGTCGCTCCATTCGACGGATGATGGTGATTGACTTGATCATGTAGTTAATTTATTTTTCAAAATTTTCCATACAATATCTAGATATTTTCTTAATGTTTGGAATTATTTTCAGATTTATTATCTATGCTACACGACATGTTATTTTCACTTAAATTTGCATAAATGCTGCAACTAACATTTGGAGACAAATTAACGTTTGACTAGCGTGAAGTTGAAACTGTTTCTGGAATGTGTTTCTGCCTTTGATATTTACCTTTCCTTCAAATATGGGGAGTGACCTTCGCACACGCGAGTGAAGGCGCACAACCCGACCAAATATTTTTCATTCCATCACAGGGTTCGGACACGGGCGGACTGATCCCATGTCTATCCAAAAAAGACTTAAGAACTAAGAAAGTATTGGGGCGAAAACTGTTTGGTAAAGATTTTAATAAAGTTATTACAAATAATATTCAGAACTTATAAATTTTTAAAAAATAAAATGATTTTTTCTAATTTATTTTCAAAAAACCTACAAGTTATGTATGTATGTATGTGAAATAAATATTTTCAATTATAGTATATATTAATTATATTTAATTTATTTTTTATCATTATTATACTGAATAATTTATAATTAACAATAATTATAAGTTTCAACAAAATATAATAAGATGGTCTTGTTATTTATATATAAACACTTTATTGACTTATTTTTGGAATGAGATGTATGATATTATAAACTCCAAAACCATGTTATAAGTTATGTGATCTTATTAATTATTAAAAATAAGTTGGGGCAAACACAGTCTAGGCAAATGCATAAACTCTTCAAAATATTTTATAAATTGTTTGATAGTTTATAAAACTTCTCATAAGTGTTTGATAATTATTTTGATAAAAGAGTTTATAATCTCCAAAAATAAGATATTTAGAGTTGATAAGTTCTTTAAAAATAAATTAGTTATTTTCAACTCATTCCAAGCTTCATCTAAGTCACGTCATTTTGTATATTAAAAATGAGATAAATATCTATTAATTACATTTTGTTAATGATAATTATTTTATTTTTGCCATTATTGCATTAAAAAAATATAATCAACTACAACTATAAATTTTAACAAAATCTTATAGGATGATTTTATTATTTATATTCAAATACTTTATTAGCTTATTTTAAAATACAATCTATGAGTTTATCGACTCTAAAAAACATCTTATAACTTATATATTTTTATAAGTTATTAAAAATAAATTTTGTCAATCACCTATAAGATGTTCAGACTGCAAGTGGATGGCTTTTATTTTTTTCAAATTTTTCTTTTTCCATGCAACTATTACTTATGCTACTGGATACCCTTGTATAAAAGTTAGTATAATAAATATTTTTTAATTAAATAATTAATAATGCAAATTTAATTTCTAAACAAAAGTAATGAAATATTAATAAGAATAATAAAATTTTGAATAACAGTAAACACGCACGAAAAATACATGTCAATTTAAAAATTAAAATAACTTGTGTAAAAAGGCATTGCAGCGGAGTGATAATATATTTTGGGAATCTGCAGTGAGATTATGTGTTTTTGTGTGTTTTGGAAATTTAAACTAAGTTTTTTCTAATATGTGTGTGTAGATATCGTTGTAAGAAATATCATTAAAAAAAAAAGGTTATTGTTACTTGTGAAGAAGAGTGTTGTGTGTGGAGCAATGAGTTCTTGTCCAAAACAGGGCTCAAGTCCCCTAATTCTCCACTAGGTGTTTGGTTGAGTAAAAGAAGAAGAGAAAGAAAGGAAAAAGGTCGAAAACACAACACATATTGTTGAATGTGTGACCAAGCGTGACTTTTTTTAAGTGGTTAGTGTACTTGTACCGGGGAAGGGGTCAAATTTTCTAAATTAAAGATGACGGAAGTCCTCCTTATCCTTTAAAGGCGCGAAAAATATAAGTACCACATCTATTGTTGAATTATTGAATGTTGTGTTAGCTAGGGAAAGTACAATGACAAACGACCAAAAATATAAATCCCAGCATCCTATTATTTTATTCTTCTTTCAGTTTGACAATTTAAAAGTGTTCCTAATCTTATCAACCGTACACCACATAACCAAACAAGATACAATAATTAAAAAACAACAGAGCGGTAACTGTATGCATGAATGAGTCGAGAGCGGGAATCAGCAGGAATCTTGAAAAGTGGATAAATAACCTTAGGTGATTGTTAAAGCATTTGACTGCTCTTCTTCTTTATTTATTTATCTATTTATATAATACCATAAATGCCATAAATCAAAACAAAGTTACTGAAGCTGCCCAAAGCAAATGGATTCATGGGCTTAAATAAAATAATGGAGGGGGCGTTTCAAACAAGACTCAAGAATCCAATCTGAACTTAAAAGATAAAATTAATGGATTTGGAACGAGCATTTGCAAACGTGAGTTAAAAATGAGTTCGATGAATCCGAAAAAAAAAAACGTGGATCTCAAGTTACCCAATGATTGACCCGCGAATCCATTTATGTTTTCAAAATAATTTAATAAAATTTTTATTTACTAATTTTTTTTATTTTTTAATCTTCTTAAATTATTAATTATATAAATAGTAAACTAATTAATTAAAGCTAAAGGTTAAAATAGTAAATATACAGAAAATTAAACCTAAATGTTAAACTAAACTGCAAAGCCAAATGTTGACATTTTTCATTTTGTACACCACCATCCTAAGACCAGATAAGGTTCGAAAGTTTCAGTTTGTCATTAGGAATGCTTTAATTTTTGGTCAAAATGATTTTTTGTTTTTAGTGAATTGGTGGGTCAATTTTGAGTAGCCTGTGAAATTAGTGAACTGAGTTCAAATTAATGGTTTGTGTATGATATTTGTGTCTAAACCCATCACCCAACCGATTGCTATCCTTGTAAAATAACAGACAATATACGTAAGATGTGTGAAGAACACAATAAAAAAAAATAATTTATTTCATTCAAGAAAAATAGGAATGACACAACAGTGATATATGATTGGCAAAAGGAATGATCTCACCAAATAGAATGATCAAGTTGGCAATGCCTATATTCGGTAAAACAGTCATAGGAGTCGAGCTCTTCAATACAGATGGATTGAGAAAAATAGTTATTCCTTTTTCCCATCAAGAAAAAAATACAAAAAAAAGGAATACGGAAAGAGGGTTTTTTTCCCTACCATTTTAACTCTTATACACCCAATTTGAACTCAAGGCCTCGTATGCGAGGAATTGAGCTCTAAACCATTAGAATGTCTTTGGAGAACATGATACGAAAAGAGTTGGCAGCACGGCTAGGCACAAAGGATATTCATTAATCTTATGATATTATTATTTCAATAAAGAGTTTTTAATTGCATAAGATTAATTTACATAATTATTCTATGTTAAATATTTTTATATTTTTTATTATTTTCTTTTTTATTTTCATACAACTTACAACTTATATTTATATATTCTCTCAAATTTTGCTACGGTTGTAGAAGTCTTCAGATTCTATCAATGCACATCATAGCTAGCCAGCTGCTATATATAGGAACAAAACTTGCCTAAGATTTTATAGCGTTAACTGGAGTCTCGGGATGATGCATCCTGTTGTGCGGCATATCACTATAATTCTAGCAAACATGATGAAACCAGAATCTGGTTGGAACCCATCTAGCCTTTTTAGTGATCCCACGGCCACTGGGATAGGGTTACTTGCACTTCTCTGCCTCCTGTTTTCTTGCATCTCCTTTATAACACGCCCCTCAATTTCTTCCATCTCTGTGGAACTGGAGATCTCCACCTCCAGGATGGCGTCTTTCTTGGCTTTACTCTTCCTCTCCAAGACTCTGTTCTGGTACATTTATTCCTTGATGGTCCTGCTATCTTTGTTCTCTGACCGCAGGCGGACTTTCATCAACAACTTAGTGGAGTGTTTACAAGTCGTTGTTTCTTTGGCACATGGTTTCAACATGGACTTCACTGCCGCAGACCCCAACGACCCGCAGCCCGATATTGAATCCGGGGATTTGGGAGGGAACATCGAAGCCGCAGCAGGTCAGCCTGATATTGAAGCCGAGGATTTTGGAGGGAACTTCGGAGGTTAGAGGGTGTCTGTTTTTATGTTTTCGTGTAATGGCTAAATCTGATTGTCTGTGTACCGGGGACGTATGGTAATAACTCGTGACGGTGACTTTGTCATCACGAGCCGTGAATATTAAGTTATGACTTCTAGATTCTACACACTAAGGATGCATGGGCGTGGATAAGGCTTCTCCAATGATTTTTTATGAATTCTTTTATGAAATCTCATAAACCCCTTCATGCTTGGAGAATTTTGGACAAGAAAAAAAAAAAAAGTAAAAAGAAAAGGTCTCTCTCTCTCTCTCTCTCAAGCGCGCACACACGATAGGATGGATTTGAATTATTATATTTTTAATTAATAATATTATTATGAACAAATATAATAGGATGAGACTTCTTAAAGTCATGTTCATGTTCCTACCTTCTAATTATCACCTTGTTCTAATATGTATGGCTCTTGAAGTTTATCAACAGTTTGCAATGACTATAGTTTGAAAAATATGGATAATACCTAACTTGTGACCCATATTATAGCTTATTTAAGATGAAGTGATATGATGGCGTGAATTTGACTAATCATGAGCACTATGTTGTATAGGACTTTTGTTTTATTTTATCCCAATTGAGTTCGATGGCTTTAGTCTAATTTATTAATTTGGTTATATAACTAGATCAATATTTTCTTATGAAATTAATGTCTTAGTCGAAATTCCTTTCTAATAATGCATTGCCCTAATTAAGGAATTTTTTTTTTTAATCTAATAGAATATTGATTGTATACGACAAGTGTCTTGCTTTCTTATGGGGACATAACTACCTTATTAATAGCACTCATACTTCTATACGTATGTGGGCAATGATATTTTGGACTTATGATTATATCTTATATCAAAATTGATCTAATTTTTTATATCCTAATGATGCGCTGACTACAATATGCACAAGGTATCTATCTCGTTTAAGATCTGGGCCCCATGCACATTTAACACAGTTACAAAGAAAGATATTGACTATAAAGAGTAAACTTCATTTATCTGTTTCGTTTTTTAAATTAATGTTTGAACACTCATTTCTCGTTAGTGTATCAACACATGTATTTTCAATATTTCTTATTGAATGACTTGACACTTATCATACAAATATAAAGTGTGTAAGTTGTATTAATACTCTAATACCTATTTTGAGAATCTATGACCCGCGAGCATGTTTTTAATGATTGTATACAAAAAATTTTTGTGTTTATATTTATAACTTTTATGAATAAAATTTTTTAATGCAATTATATGAACACATGTAAAACTTTGTGCCGTGAGAAGAATTATATGCATCAATTAAAGTGCCAAAATATCGATAAAATAGGAATTTCAATATTTTATTCATTAATAAATAACATATACAATCAATATTCTCACAACTAATTAGAGTTAAAGAACATATCACTAGCAGGTATTTAATATGTATCAAAGTTTTGATTTTACTGTGTTTCAATTGATTTACTAATTATAAACACCTCTACCCTTTTCCAATTTACATACATACATACATATATATATATATATACATACATACATATATATATATGTATATATATGTGAATCACTAGAAAAGTGCATGTGCTATATGTGATCAAATCTACAAACAATTGCACTAATAGAAGACACATTGAGAGGGGTTAAATCACCCAATCATTATTATTTAAAATTTTAATTTTACTATCATTTTCTTTCTTCATTTTTCATTTTTCTTTTTTCATTCAACTTATCTGTACTATCTATCTATACCATATATTGTGGAGATGTTCTTTTCGAATGATAGTATCATAATTCAAAAGATTGTCTTGAAAGATAATTTTTTTGTATGAATTAATCAATTCTTAATAATTATGTTTAGTAAATTTGACTATTTGAGGTGATTATATTTATTTTTTATTATAATCTTAATAGACAAATTATTCAATCAACAATATAAAGTTAAAATAGTATTTTAAATTATTTATAAAAGAACTTTAACATCTTGATTATTTTATCATGACTTTTAAATAAGATTATTTATCTTATAATTTTACAAATTTATATTAGACTCTTATTTTATCAAAGGCTTTAATCAATAAAAAAAAACATTTGATTAATATAGATAAAATAATCTATCCCATATAATCACTTAAAGTAAACACATCTTAAGGATGGCCTCTTTTGACTGCAGAATGTAAAATTACTATAATAACCTTACTTTAATTTTTTGTGCTCTTCCTTCTTTCTTCATTCTCTTGTAATACATTCATTTTTTTTAAATATCATTTTTATTTTTTAAATTTGATTTTAAAATATGATTTTAATTTTATAGTAATTTAATTTTTATCATTAAAAATATAATAAGTTTATACTTTTTGTCATAAAATTTTACAATTTAAAAAATTTGCATATGCAGTGAGTATGCCAGCTTCACTAATAATAGTGTGAGGAGTTTGGAAGAGTTTCATTTTTTATTCTGCAAACGTGTATGGTCGTTGCGTATACATTGAAGTATGATGTACAAATAATTTCATCTCGACTTCACAAAAGTCGGGATGATGTCAAGGATTTTTTGAAAAAATATTACAATTTTAAAAAAATGTTTAAAAAATTGATCAAAAAATAAGGTTTAAATTTTTAGTCCATTGTCAGAAACTGGAAGCTAGAAACTCAGTTTCTAACTTTTGAAAGAAATTATTTTTTTTTGAGAGCTGGAATTTGAAAAAACATTGTAACAGAGAGCCGAAAACCCAGTTTCAGGCTCTCAATTAAGGAATAAAAAAAAGCAAAAATGGTCAGTCACTGCAATAATAGAGGTCTTCCAGCCAAACACGCCACAACAAACTCCAGTCCCATTCTTCTTCCTCGCGTCTCTCTGAGCCTTCCAAATCTTCGTCTTTTAGTTCTTCAACCACTATATTTTGGTGCGTGGCATTTTTCATACAGATATATTTTGGTTATTTTGTGAATTTTTTCATCCATTCTCTCACAATTTTTGCGCAACGCCGCCGCCGCAATTTTGCTAATGTTCTCGGTTTTATTTTTTGGTGAATTTAAATTTTTTGGGTGTTAGTTTGCAACGTTGTTGTTGAAATTGAATTTTTAAGTGTTGTTAAATTTTTTAGATGTTACTTAAATTTATTGTTAGTTTGTAAATTTAAATGTTCTTGGTAATATTGTCGTTGAAATTAGATTTTTGTGAAAATTTTTAAGTGTTGTTAGTTAAGTTTTTTAGGTGTTGTTAAATTTGTAAATATAAATGTTCTTGATAATTTTGTTGTTGAAATTGAATTTTTGAGTGTTGTTAAATTTTTTTGGGTGTTCGTTAAGTTTTTTTTGAGTGTTGTTAAATTTGTTGTTGGTTTGTAATTTAAATGTTCTCAGTATTGAAATTAGATTTGAGTGTTGTTAAAATTTTGACTATTGTTAAACAGTTTGGGTATTAATTAAATTTTTTGGGTGTTATGAAAAAAAATAGGTACAAGTTTGTTTATACATGATGCATAACAACATTATCAACATGTATTTTTTTAATATTGCTTGCAGTTTCATTTTGATTCATACTTAATCAGTGAAAGAATAGAGAAGATAGAAGTGCATTAAGGTATGATTTAACTATCTTATGAAATTAGTTATTCAAAACTCTATTATGTTGTATTTGTTATATTTTTATGTTTAAACATACATATTAAAGTTATTTAGTGTATTTAAGAATTTTATTTTCATATTTTTTTTCATAATTTGTTCATGTTATATGTATTCTCATATTGCATAGATTTAGATTACATGATATATTTTATTATTTTAAGTATATGCATTTATTCATATTTATGTTTATTGGTTAATATAGTTATGGTATTTATGTTTGTTTAATGGATTCGTTTTTTTTTATCAATTCATGTTTTTATTATTTAGTCCAACTGACTTAAAATATTTTATTTATTATTTAATCCAATTGACTTATGAATATTTTGTGTTCAGTTCTTATACTGCTATTAATTATTTAATAGTGTTATTTTAATTTTGCATAAATAGTAAATGATTGCAACAATTAATTGAAGATAGAATTTTAGATTTCTTAATTAATTATTAGCTATGAATAATTGTATGTAGATTGTAAAAATATATGATAGTAAAAAAGTTAAACCATAAGTGAATAATCAGTAGATATAATTAAACGTCAACAAAGATTTTGTTACGGAAAATATTTCTTCAGAAATTAAAAAACATTGTGCAGTGGAACTAATTAATAAAGAATATATTTTTATGATTTCACATTTTTTGAATAATTATTTAAGTGATACCATACCAAATAATGAAAGCAACAATATAATGTCGAAAATTATTTGAAAGTTACAATATATTAAAATATTTTATGAATTTTTTAGTAATATTGTATTTTGATTATATTTTTTAATTATTAAATATACCTAAAATATTGCAGTGGAACTATTAAATATTTGACATTGTATAATTTAGGGGAAGTATTATTAAAATACCTAAAATATATTTCAATTACTTTTGATAAGAATAATTATGTATTAGTTATGACAATAATTTCTAATAATTAAAGAAATTATAGGAATATCCTACAGGCATGCAAAAGAAAAAACTGTATGCAAAATATTTAAAAATTTTTATATACCTAAAAAACTTTTATTCTATATTAATTTAAGTCTTTGTTGCTAAGAAATAATTTTTTTTGTGTTATATTAGTATTAGAAAAATATTTAACCTTCTTATTAGCAAGAAATTAACCTCATAAGCTAGAAATTAACAATGGAAAAAAATTAAAAATATTGTTTAGGAAAATTGAAATTTTTACAATTACTTTTTATAGGAACAAATAGTTATTCATTAATGAAATAATTTTTAGAAAGTAAAGAAATAATAGGAATGCCCAACAAGTATGTAGAAAACATTTTATAAGGAAAAATAGATATTTTTGATATTTGTATACAAAATTAAAAAATAATATATTAAATTATATATTGAATTCATTCCTAAGTTTATGCTTAGATGCAATTTATATCAAGTTTGAATTCATAATGATGCTATGCCAAATTTTAATTTTTTTTGTGAAGACATGTCATCTTGTACGAGGGTGAACATATTATGTATGATAGGATTTTTACAGTTATGATCAACAACCACAAGAACTTGATATTATAAATCGTGACTTTAGTCTACCACAGTTGTATACAAGGTGTATCAACTGATTGGTGTTAATTATTATTAGTATGGTTTGGTGTTGCATATTTCGTTTGTATTTATTTATGGACACGGGTCTCAAAAAATAGTTTTAATAAAGTTTGACGATAAGCGTTACTTGAGGCTTTGTTTGAACCTCATTAACAGATTCCACTTTTTGGAATTATTTGTAGAATTTAAGGGAGTGACATGGAATCAAGGGAGTTGAAGTTTGTTTAATGAGCTAGATGAGAAATAGAACGAAGATGTTAATAAATTACTCATAGTAACAGAAACAATTTCAGCAATGGGGGTTTAGAATAATGTGAGAGTGCAAGAATATGGTGCAAGATCTGACTTTCATGATGAGTAGATCGAGAGAGGTGAGCTAGGGGATGTAGAGATAGAGCATCTGTTTGAACTAATATTGCAGGATGAAGCACTAGGTGTTTATAGAGATAGCTTTCGCCTAGATTGGGAGCCACGGATGTCCCTCTAGATAGTGATATGAGAGATGGTGACAAGATTGAAGATGAGAGTGCAGTTGTCATAGCAGTGTCGGGGTCAGGTACATGGCGAGATGAAGTAGGTCCCTCTAGTTAGCTGATCATGCAGTGTGGTACTATGCTATTAAGATACCCGTCAATTGAGTTCTTACGGCACGTACCTAAGGACTATGATCAAAATAGTATAAATATTCCACCAGGTGCATGGAACTAATTCTATGAGGAGGACAATGGAGAGTTATCTGCTGGGATGAATTTTAGGAATAAAGAGTTTGTTATTGCAGTTGTGAAGGAGTAATCATTAAGTGTGATACAGTATGAATGCAAATTTGTGAAAAGTATTCCTCAGGTGTAGAAAGTGCAGTGCAAGTATAGCACAAATGAGGGGGTGCATGTGGGAATTGCAGGCTATATTGAAACTAATGTTAGGTTACTAGAAGATTACTAAGTACGTGGGCCCACACATTTGTTTCCCTTATTCGATATCAATACACCACAGGAATCTGAATATGAATACAATAACACGGTTACTTGTGGGGATGGTTCTGCAAGACCCTTCATATAAGATAAAATTTATAATGCAAACAGTTAAAGATAAGCAAGGGTTTGAATGTTCCTATGCTAAGGCGTGACACGGCTTGAAGTGGGTTTTGAAGATGGTTTATGGGATGTGGAAGAGTTCAGTGTAGAAGTTGCCAACATAAATGGCTGTATTCTAAAAGTATAATCCTGAGACTATCATTGAGAATAGAGCTATTAAACATTGGGGTATGTATTTTGAGCCTTCAAACTGTGTGTAGATGGATTTTACCATTGCTGCAATGTCATTAGTGTTGATGGGATATATTTATATGTGAAATACCAGCATAAAATGCTTATTATAGTGGCTTTAGATGTAAACCATAAGGTGTTGCCTTTGACGTTTTCCATTGTTGATGTGGAGAGCATAAACTGCCAATACTAATTTCTTATTCTATTAAGTCAGCACATTGTGTGACAATGGACCCTGACTTGTTTAATATCTGATCGGAATGTTGGTCTGCTAGTTGTTGTAGAACGTGTTCTCAACTTTCGACCAGTTTACGGGGTTAATCGACTTTGCTTGAGGCTCGCACGTGCCAACTTCAGTAAGACCTTCCCCAGTCATGCTTTGAAGGATTTATCTTCGAAGGCGGGCTCGACACACGAGCTCATCAAGTTCAATAGGCGCATGATCGAGATTAACAGTTTAAATCCTGCCGTATATGACTAGTTGATAGTGATTGACTATGAGAAGTGAGCTCTTGTACATGACAAGGGATATCAAGCAAGAATATTGACGACTAACATCTCAGAGTCCCTAGATGGAGTGTCAAAAGGTGCTCCCCGGCCTGATAGATGGATTGTTGCTTCGTTCACAGTTGGAGCACCATTCAGAGGACGTGTGAGCAGGACAGATTGATAGCATAGTGACGCCAACCACACCTGATAGTTAATGGACGGGGTTTCCAGGGGTTGACCTTTAGATATTGGACATTTTCCACCACATTGGCTTGTATGATATCTACAGATGTGGCACTATGCTATCGAATCATCATCTGATTATCGCTTTTGTTGACAAATGGTGTTGGAAGAACGCACACATTCCATTTCATACTAGGTGAGACTACTGTTACTCTTGAAGATATCATTATCATTTGGTACTTGCCAATCACTAGGAAGTTAGTAACAGGTAGTCAGTTGGAGGACACACAGTCAGACTGGTAGACCCTGTGCCAGGAGGCCTTGGGATGGTGTTCTGATGTTAAGCATCTCAGGGGTTCCTCTATATTTTGGAGGAGCATTTACATCCACCCTTGTGGTAACTGTATATGTGTAGATAGCTCCCAATTAGAGGTCAAGTAGTGGATACGGGGATTTGATATGCTTATTTTGTGTGTCACTGTTTTCCTTGATACGTCACAGCCTTGGGTTAGCTTGTTGTATCTACTCTATCTTATGCGTAAGGATTGCGAGCTGTTGTGGAGTTGGGGTAGTGTAGCTGTAGCATGTCTTTACCGAAGGCTATATGCTACATGCATGTGACTAAGATCAGCACTTAGGGTCAGTTTTACTATTGTAAGTAGGTTTACATATGATGATACACATATTGTTACTGGTTTTAACATCATTTATATAAGAACATATTGAAATTCTACGTACATATTTATGTGTAGATATGTGCTTGATCACACATCCCAGCGGTAGGCCTACATCTATTGGTACAGCGCTTTGACACAAGGCCTTTAGAGATGCATGGAGATGTTGCACTTCCAGCCACACCTTACGGCTCTGTTTAAGCCACTAGATTCATATGTTTTATCTACTAATTTGTAATCTCAATACATTTTATGCATGTCTACATAATTTCACTATTTCTTTTCTTTTTAGGTGGACAAGCTGTTGGTGGCAGTTGACAGAGATTGGGAGTAATGGTATATGCATACTTAAAGAGATTTCAGACTTTGAGGCTCGAGCCAAGGTATGACAATAATTGTACGTAATTACCAATCAATACTACATCTTTTACACTTGTTGCCTAGTATTTTTACATTTTACAATTACCCAATTTGAATGGTAGCCGTATACTTCTGAGACATATGCATTATTAACATTGTCGACTGGGCTTGATGTGTGGACATGCTGAGGACCACTAATATTTTACGATTGGTGGAGATGCATTGTGCAGATTGAGTGCTATGGTAGTTTGGGATGTTGCAGACTTTCCCAGATGATCCCCACTTTTAGGAGGGCAGTATACACACGATTGATCGTAGAAGCACATGGGGTAGGGATTAAGGGATATACCATCGCGAATACATTGCTATGTGGAGAGGCGAAGTGAGCATTCATGAGGGTATTCATTATGACGATCACATGCCTTGAGTGGTTTACGGATATTTCGACCGGTACCATCAAGTCACTCGATGCAACATCAGTCCCCAAACTCTACACGTTTGCAGTGGTTTTCAGTAGGAATAGCAAAGTTTTTTGGATTATGTGGTATGTGCATATTCATTTCCTTACATATTTTATTTTATATGTATAAGGACAAGCAATCGTTTTTTATATTTTGTCATAATTATAAGGCCATAAATGGTAAGATGTTAATTTGATGCAAGACTTCAAGATAGTATGTGACACCAATAGACATATTAATAACTGTTTGGATAGGTTCTTCAATTAGTACGTGTAAGTGACTGCTCTACCCCCATAGTCATCGATGAGCATGCCCAGACCATCGTTGTAGCCACACAACATGCCATCATCCTCGCACAATCCAATTCCAGACGACGTCTATATTCCAACACAATTAGACTCGCAATTATTCTCACCACATACATCATATGCGTACACGGTGGGGACTACATACACTGAGGAACACAAAGTGGCTTTTGCGATGTAGTAGTCGAGTAAGATGTCATATACACGGCCATTCGACACGTCACTTGTCCCATGACTGTGTGAGGTATTAGACTTAGGACAGTAGGATAGAGGCCAGCATTCATAGGTACATTCACTTTAACATGATCTAAATAATGTGCATGAGGGTAACGAGCCCCTTCCAAGACCTCGTTGAATAGTGAGCCGCCGTCAGTGTGGGACTGGGGTCATTTCCCTTGAGTCACACATTTCTTATCGTATATGCTACAATTAGGGTTTTTTAGTTTTTTTTTATGATTTCTTTTTCAATTCTACATTGTGTAAAATAAGATTTCAGTATAATACGTTTCATGAAGTTTTTCACTTATATTTCATTATGTGTATTATTCGTGCATAAATATTTTAAATACAATATAATAAAATATCAAAAGCATTTAACAAATAATACAATTTGTAGAACATAAATATAAGTTCTCCAGTTGGATTAAATGACCGAAAAGTATTGAAAAGTGAAAGTAACTAACGTAAAGGTAATTATATAAATTTACTTTTTCCAAGCAAAAAGTATTATTATAATAATACTAACATAGTATATAAACAGGAAATAAAATTTTTTGTATTACCAAAATTTTTTTGAATAACAATTAACTATTTCGCATTATTACATTCACAACATTACTTTTGCTACAACACGTGATACATATTAATAAAATTGCAAGTAAAAAAAGTATCAATCACCATAACATAAAAGTACTACTCTTCTAATTATATTGAAATTTATTATTCCTATTCAGATTATATTTCATTGCATGAAAAAAATTCTAAATATAAAAACTTTATAGGTCATTTTAATAAAACCTCATAGAAGAGTTATTTTATGAATTGATTATTTTATATTTAATACAAAAATAAAAAACGTACTTGTAAATTTAAATTACTTATTAAAACATTTAGAAAGATAGATTTGATTTGCTCTTACACCCTTTTTTTCCCCTTAATTTTGAGTTGGAAACTCAATTTCTGGCTCTCATTTTTTTTTAACAAAAACCAGAAACTGAGTTTTGGCTTTTCATTGCAGGAAATCCAATTTTTGGCAATGGCCTAAAAATTTAAATCTTTTTGTTTTTTTGGTTATTCTTTTAATTTTTTTTAAATTGTAATATTTTTTAAAAAAACCTGATGATGTCGTGGATTTTTAAAAATATCAAAAAAAAAAAAAAAGAAAAAGAAAAAGGAAATCTGCAGTACCTAAGTTATTTGCGAAGCCAGAGTTAATTCTTGCAGGTGCGTTAGTGGCGTTTCAGAAAACTTTTTGGCGACATTAAATGAAATTTAATTAGACGGATCGATAGATTTGAATTTAAAGAAAAGAACTTGAGAAATAGAACTTCAAATTTATCTTTATATCAGTAAAAAATTTAAAATATTTAATTATGTAAATAAATAAAAAATATTAATTATTATACATTTAAAATTCATTCTCTCGAAAATTTCAATCCAAAGAGACTCTTAACGCATTAGTATAAGCATTAGGATTAATTGAAATGGTTATGTTACATAACCATTAGCACGGAGACATTCCTACACACAACATCATTCACCCAAAAACAATTCATCAAAATCAAAACGACCATTTGAAGTATTTGAAGCAAAATTGAAGCATTTGGATAAGAAGTGGCTGCAGGAAGCAACAAGAATTCGACGAAACTCCAAAATTTCAGTTTACCCAAACTCGAAGCATGTAAAATTCCTTTGCACATTACTTCATATGTTATCCAAACGTATACTATACACATTCTTTATATGTACAATTCCTTTAAACAATAATCCATATTTTTAAAAAATTCAGGAAAATGATGGAACAATTTTCAAGGATTTTAGAAAAAAAAAATAGATCTAGAAATATTGAAGATAAATGGATCTAAAATATTTTCAATCTTCTAAAAACATTGAAAATAATTTTGAAAAAATTGAAAAAATTTATTCAGGAGAAAAATAATCTAAAGATATTAAAAAATACAAAAATTTGATCGAATTTGGATTATTTTATTTTAGTATGAAGTTTATTGAATATATTTATTAAATTTTATTATATGTGATCATTATCAAATTTTATTAAGCATGTTGGAGTGAACCAAAGCGGGAGCAAGGATCAAAAGATATGGTTGGGAAAAAAAAATAATAACCCACAAGATTGTATAAAATAAAACTGAGTAAGAACTAACCTGACTTGGGGTTAGTTCTTGTAGTAAATTGGATTTTGGCAACCAAATGAACTAAATATCATGTCGGAAAATGTTAGCCACGAACTACTGAAATACAACCCAAATGACCTGATTTGTATTTAAGTTTGGTGCAACAAACTCACACTTAAACAAACAAGTATGAAAGGAAGGAGAATATTCTTGTATTCAGTGCACCAAGAGTTATTACATTGAGCCCTCATAAAGCTCTATATAATGGAACAAGTACACATCTGATGGGCCAAAATGGGCTTGGAAACGGGCTTGAACAGCCAAAAATTTGAAAGATAGGCCTAAAATTTGCTTTCCTACTCATTCAGATCGATCTAGGGTTCTCTGGATCAATCCTAAAATTTGCTTTCTCACTCATTTGGATTGATCTAGGGATCTCCAGATTGATTTGGCCTTTCAAGCGATCAATTCATTGTGATCCTGCTATTGGGTAATCGTTGTTTTAGAAACCTTGTCAGTGCGATTTCTGTCTTCATGATCAATCGCATTTATTCATGATCGTAATTCCAGTGCTTCATTGTCTACTACCTAGGTTGATCGCACTTTTTTCGATCAATCGGGTCTCCTACCGATTGTAATTCCAAAATGTCCATTTGACAATCTAGCTTGGTTAGATTGATCTGGCTTGATTTGGATTGTAATCTTAGAACCACTTTATGCTTTTTGGACCTCCTAAGTTAGAATTTGACACCAAATTCTAACTTTTGGTTAACCAATCGCATCCAAATGTCGTTCAAACTCCTAATAAAGCATGAAACTTATAAAGGTCTCTTTAAACTTATGTGCTTGGGATCTTGTGATGGATCAGGGTGGCAACTTGAGGGAGTTTCGATTCTTGATGTCTTCATCATTTTCCTCTTCTTGAGAAGGTTGTTCCATTAACCTTAGATCCTTCTCGTCACCTACATCAAAAGAGAATAAATTAGAGACATTAAATGTAGCACTAACGCTATACTCATCCGATAGTTCAATTTTGTAAGCATGGTATTCAACTCTTTCCAATACTTTGAATGAGCCATCTTTCCTAAGATGTAGCTTTGTGTTCCTTTGTTGGGGAAATCTTTGTTTCTTAAAATAAACATACACTCAATCACTGGGTTCAAATAGGACCTTTTTGCACTTTTTGTTGACTTGTTGTTCATATTGTTGGATCTTTTTCTCCAATTTTGGTGCACTTTCCCATGTAAGAATTTCACAATATGCATTAACTTGTTCACTACTAGGTAATGGTAATAAACCTATAGGAGTTAAAGGATTAAATCAATACCTAACTTCAAAAGGAGAAAATTGTGTGAAAGTGTGTGTGCTCCTATTATATCCAAATTCTACATGTGGCAAGCATTCTTCCCAAGCTTTCAAATTCTTACTAAGAATAACAAGCAACAACATTCCTAAAGTCCGATTGACCACCTCAATTGGGTGATGGGTTTGAGGATGGAAAACACTAGAGAAAAGCAATTTTGTTCCCAATTTGCACTAAAGTGTTTTCCAAAACTATTTAAGAAATTTAACATCACGATCCAAAACAATAGTCCTAGGGACTCCATACAAGTATAAAATTGCCTTAAAGAATAAATTAGCCACATGTATTGCATCATCGATTTTATGACAAGGAATGAAATGAGCCATTTTGGAGAATCTATCAACAATAAAAAATATAACGTCATGCCCATTCTTATTCCTAGGCAAACCTAAGATAATGTCAGTCTAAAGGGCTTGGGGAATAGGCAAAGGAGTATATAAACCTATGGATGTGTGCAGGGCTTGGCTTCTTAACACTTCAAGCCTTGGTCAATGTTCCTATCCACATCCCTCCTCTTAGCTGTGCCCTTCCTTAAATGAAGCCAATGAAAGTGTTCTAGCAATATGCTCACAGTTTTGATGATACCAAAGTATCCTATCAATCCTCCATTGTGATCTTCCCTCACCAACAACTCGTGCAAGAACATTTTAGCCCACATAACTTCCAATCAAAGTACAAATATCCATCATTTTGACAAAATCTTTTATGTGGGGTAGTGTGTGTGAAAGCATATGTAGCACTAAAATCAACATCTTTATACAATTCACAATTATGTTCAAACCCCATCATTTTAGTGCTTAATGTAGAAACCAATGTATGCCTACATGATAAAGCATCAGCAATAATATTATTCTTTCCTTTCTTGTACTTAATCATGTAAGGGAAAGTATCAATGGAAGCAACCCACCTTGTATGCCTTTTACTCAAATTTCTTTGGCTCTTAAGATGTTTTAAGGACTCGTGGTTGGTGTGGATTACAATTTCTTAGCTTTAGGTAGTGTTGCCAAGTTTGCAATGTTAGAACTAAGGAGTACATCTCTTGTCATATGTAGGGTGGTTGAGGGTGGCTCCACTTAACTTCTCATTGAAGTATGCAATGAGCCTTATTTATTGCATCAACACAGTATCTATCCTGACACTTAAGGCATCACATTCAATTTCAAAAGTTTTGTTAAAGTCGGATAAGCTAAGAATAGGTGAACGTGTGAGTTATTGTTTCAAGGTATCAAAGGAATCCTGTTGTACTTTGCTTTATTTGAATTTTATTCTTCTAGATGACGGCCCTTAGTGGGGTAGTTATAGAGCTAAAATCCCTCACAAACAGTTAGTAAAAGTTAGTCAAACCATGAAAGCTTCTAACATCTCCAATGGATTGAGGTGTGGGCCATTCTTGAATGGCTTTTACCTTCTCATCATCAATGTGCATACCCTACAAACAAACAACAAAGCCTAAAAACAAATAATGATTTGCACAAAATATACACTTCTTAAAGTTACTATATAACTTTTCTTGCATCTAAGTAAACAATACATTACGAATGTGCTCAATATGTTCATCCATGGTCCTACTATAAATCAAAATATCATCAAAGTACATAAGAACAAAATTTCTAATGTAAGCATGGAGGACGTACTTCATTATCCAATGAATGTACTAGGAGTATTTGTAACACCAAAAGGCATCACAGCCCACTCATACAATCCAAACTTAGTCTTAAAAGCTGTTTTTTATTTATCGCCTTTCTTCATTCGAATTTGATGGTACTCACTCTTTAAGTTAATCTTTTTAAACACACTAACACCATGCAATTCATCTGACATGTCATTTAAATGAGGAATGGAATAGCAATACTTTATTGTGATGGCATTTATCTATACAATCTATACACATGTGCCACTCATCGTTCTTCTTTGGCAGAAGTAGGATTGGTATGGCACATGGGCACATGCACTGTTGAATCCACCTTTTTGCAACAATTCCTCTTCTTGGCAGTAGATCTCCTTAGCCTCCTCTAAGTTCATCTTATATGTGAGGCAATTTGGAATAGAAGCCCTGAGCACCAAGTCATTTGGTGCTCAATCCCCCAAATGGGTGGCAACCCACTAGGTAACTCCTCGAGCTAAACATATTCAAATTCCCACAAAAGTGGAATAATAGACTCGGGGAGGAAAGATGTGATATCATTAGAAATAACTAAGTTCTCTTTATATATCAACAATACTATATGACTCTCTTCCTTATATGCTCTCCTCACATCTTGCACTTTTGCTAGCATACACCATTTTGCTCCCCCTCGATTTCTCACTAATTCCCTCACTAGCTCTCTTTTTCCCCTATTCTCTCCTTTTCCTATTTTTCTCTGGCTCCATCTTGTATTGCTTTTGCATGTACATTTGATCTTCATGAATTTTTTTTGGGAACAACAGTGCTAAGGTGACCTTTCAACTGCAAAAATGAAATGTGTATCTGTTAGTGACCCTATCATGGGACTTTTGGTGGTCAAGTTGCAAAGGTTGCCCTAAAAGAATGTGGCACACTTGTGTCCGAACCACATCACATAAAACCTCCTCTTTATATCCTCTAATCTTGAAAGGTTCCAATACCTGCTTCGTGACCTTAACCTCATCCCTGTTGCTCAACCATTAAAGGCAGTAAGGCTTAGGAAGTGTAGTGGTGGGCAAACTCAACTTTTTAACCAACGTATTGCTAGCAATATTGGTGCAACTCCTACCATTCATTATTAGGAAACATGCCTTACCTTGTATTTAGCATCGGTTGTGGAAATGTTCTCCCTCTACTAATCATTCAAATCCTCAGTAGTTTGGGTGCTAAGGGCCCTCATGGTCACTAAATTGATCCCTCCTTCATCTACATGCTCAACCTCATCAATACCGCTATCATGCCTTTGATGCCTATCATTCCTCATTTTCATCGATAATGATCTTGTCTAAGTCATTCAAAATCATAGCCTTCTTGTTTGGGCATTGATTAGCAAAATCTTGACTCTGGCAGTTGAAATAAACAAGATCCCTATTACGTAAAGTACTAGATGAAGTGTTAGGGTAAGGTACCTTCGATGAACCTTTCTTGGGTTTCTCCTTAGGTTTGGATGTATTAGCCACTCTTGAGTGGCTTCTCAACCTTGACAACTTTTTGAACCATCTCGTCTAAGTTCATATAGTGATGCATCTTAATAAAAATCTAGCTATGGTGGCTTCTCGATCCTCCACCACATTGGCTCTCATCTCGTTGTAATAATTCTTAACACTCTAGGATATGTCAAGCTTTGCAACCTTTGGTATAGGTCTCAATGATAGTGTGATGGAATGAGTCTCCTCCTCATGGCGATTTTCAACTTTATCCACGTCTGTATTGGTCTCTCACTGGCTCTCATTTGACTCATTACCATTTGATCCCACCAAATCACTACATAATCGGTGAATTCCACAAGCGCCAATTTAGTTCTTATTGCTTCATGTATTAGTAGTAATCAAAAACCATCTTCGCTCATTGTTCCCATTCAAGGTGCAACTTTAGGTCTAACTTTCCTTGAAACATTAGCACCTTGAGTTTGATTTTGTTGAACTTATCCTCATTATCATTTGCTAGCCTGCTTCTTTGTTGTCTTGGTGGCTTATCAGATAAAGAGACTTGGAAATCAAAGTAGTTGTCCAGTGATCTCCTTTGGCCCTTGGGCCATGTTGGGGTCTCTAACCTAACCATCGTGTGGTGATGGGTCATCTTAGGTCCTTATTGTTTAGGAGGCTTCAATCCTCTCCAGCCAATCATGCATCCCTTCTGCCATCTAATATATCCTTTGCATTTTTCTTCTAATGGCCTCAAGCATTAACTTCATATCATATGATTCTCTGATTGAACCTGCTTGGCTATTAAACATGATGAAGGTTAATTGTATGAATAATGTGCATGTGTGATAGTGTATATGTACAATGATCAAATAATTCAAAATCACTCAAATGGCCTTACTAACCCAACTTAAAGTCATCTCAAAAAATTTGAAGTGATTCCTAGGCTAAATGTCCAACAAAATTGCAAAAATGGTGTAGAAAATAGGAAAAACTGGTTCTGGGAACGATTCAAATGCTAAAGGATTAATTTTCTGTAAAGAAATAGGAATTGAGATTGATTTGTGATTTACAGGATTGATCTAGTGGAGTATAGAGGTGGTCGATCATGTAGTGCGCGTGATCATGTGGGTGAAAGGAAGAGTGAATGATTTGGCTTAGCTACGATCGATTGCGAAGACAGTTAAAGCAACTAGGGTTTCTGGGTTCCTGATAGCACGATTGATTTGCGACTAGTCTTAGATCAATCTAACGTCTACTTTTGACAAAAATTACAGTCCAAACACGAGCATAACCCATGAAAAATCCTTTTTTTTGTACTAATTTTCTTCTTTCTTTCTTTTGTACTTTTTTTCTTCCTTTCTTTTCCTTTTTTTTTGTCCTAAGCAAACCACAAAATTCACCAACAATATTTCTAACAAAATATCACAATATTTCAACACTAAAATCCCTAAAAATTCGTCTAACAATCTAGAATTCATCTAACCAGTCAATCGAATTAAGAAACCTGATTAACTAGTTTTGATGTAAATTGATGTGAACTGAGGTGGAAGCAAGGATCAAAAGATATGGTTGGGAAATAATCAACTAGATTATACAAAACAAATCCCAGTAAGAACTAATCTCACTTGGGGCTAACCCTTGTAATAAATTGGATTTTGGCAACCAAATGAACTAAACACCATGCTGGAAGATGTTGGCCATGAACTAACAAAATACAACCCGAATGACCCAATTTGTATTTGAGTTTGGTGTAACACATTCACACTCAAACAAACAAGAATGGAAAGAAGGAGAATATTCTTGCATTTAGCGGACCAAGAGTTATTACATTGAGCCCTCATAATGGCATATATAGTGGAACAAGTCAAAAACCTAAGGTACATATCTCGTGGGCCAAAATGGCCCTCAATGTCCAAAAATTTAGAAAATAGGCTTAAAATTTGTTTTCCCACTCATTTGGATCTATATTGGGTTCTCCAAATCGATTTAGCCATACAAGAAATTGATTCATCATGATCTTGCTATAGGGCGGTCATTGCTCCAGAAACTTGTCAGTGTGATTGCAGTCTTCGCAATTGATCACGTCTATTCGATATCATAATTCTAGTGCTTCACCGTCTGCTACCTAGGTTGATCATGCTTCTTACCATTGATTGGGTTTATAGCCACCAGAATGTCCGTCTGATGATTTGGCTTGCTTAGATCAATCCAATTGGTCAAGATTGGAATTTTAGAGCTATTTTGTACTTCTTGGACCTCCCAAGTTAGCATTTAGTGCCAAGTTCCCTCTTGTGGTTCCCCAATGGTGTCCCAATGCTCTTCAATCTCTTAAGGAAGCATGAAACTCATAAGGGCCTTCTTGAAATTGCATGCTCAGGATCTTGCAACAGGGATGGGTGACAACTCGAGGGGCTCTCGATTCTTGATGTCCACATCAGATGCTATTATTATAAGAGTAAAGATGTGATAATTAGAATATTTTATGGCATATGAAATTTTTTTGTAAATATACGACAATTATTAAATTTGTGTCTTCAAATTTATTATATGCATGATACTGAGTGAGTTAATTGAATTTGTTAGGTGTTTTATGTTGTTTGAAACTTCTGCCCTTGGTTAATTAAAAAATTGTAGTTTACTTAACACTTTGTAGTGTTATAGTTATGAAATATATTTGTTTTTTACATATTAATGAAAATTTTATTTAAGTTCAATGTATATGGATTACGTTATACTATATGTAGTGCCCAAAATTATTGGCTTGTTTGTTATAGTTTTTCAATATTGTAGGTTTAGTGTGATGTACTACATAAATATAATATGCCTTTATGAATATGGTGTGAAATATCGTAATTTGATTTATGTCTAATAAATTGAATGTAGTGCCTATGTTTGAATATTATTAGAATTGGTATATTATGTAGTAGAGATATTAGTTTTAGGAGACATGCATATTGTTTGAATATAGTCTATTACATGGTCAATGGTCGAAGTCTGGCGGTGAAATGAGGGTGATGGTGTAGAAGCACTACTGTTGAAACCATACACCTAATATTCATGGGTATTTTAGTTCAAGATGTGGCATTTGGAGGTTAGATATATAATGTGTTGTATTGGAGGCAGTATCCTATTAGAGCCAAATTCCATCAATTACAACACTGAACCTTATTCACTTGTTAACATATCTTGTAGTTTTAATTATACATAGTTAGAGATGATTGTGTATAATTTAATGGGATTTGATTGGACTTAATTTGTGCTCTGTTTGTGTATGAACATTTTGCTGAGAGATTCATTTAGATGGGAGGGGGAGGGGGGACAGAGGGTCATCTTACTACTGATTAAGGATGACCAAAATTTTGCAATGTTGTTTAATCTTGTGAATCAAATGACCTATTTGATGTTTACTTCCAAGCAGAACAATGACAGTGATGATGAGATGTATAAGAAATAGGTTATAAAATCGATCAAACCTTGCACTAATAGTTCTTTGGACTAGAATAGCTTAGCAACATGCCCCTAGTAATTAAAGCTCTATTTCACATGGGAATTCAGTAAAGTGAAGCATTGCCTGGCCTTAATTGAATATAATGGAGGTTCTTATGTTTATCCACAGCCTAGTCTAGACATGGGCGTGGCAAAAGGGGTTGACTTAGATGATGTCCATAGAGAGTATTGTGACGATGATGAGCAATATGTAGCATTTGATATTAATAATAGAGATCATGGAGATGAGGAAGATGACGAGGATTGTGTTGATATTAATGCCATGTAGGAGGATTTAGCAGCTAATGAATCGGTCCATTGTTCATTGTTGCACTTTAGCATGTGACACCGTCATCTACCTCCAAGCTTTTCTATCCGTCAATGCCTTTGTTCTCATAATTGCATCCCAAGGTATACAAAGATAGTTTGGGTACCTAATAACTGATAGGGTACCTAATGATGAGTAGAAAGGAGAGTTGCACTTAGTAACTGATGCTTAAGGACAAGTGTTATGTACAAGTAGCTATGAAGGACTACTCTATGTTACATACAAAACGTGAATACCATGTAGTTAAGAGCATACCAAATACTGGAAGGTGAAATGCAATCATAGTATAGACGTTGGCCATGTGGTTGGAATTTGAGGGCTTCCATGAATTGAAAAATGGGATCTTGGAAGATTAATAGTTACATTAGAGAACACATGTGCCTTCTAGGGGACTTGTCCATGAATCATGAAAACTTGAATAAAAACATGGTTACTATCTATTAAGGTTGGTTTTTCAAAACCCTACCATTGAGATAAAAGACATCATCTAGATTGTGAAGGATTGGTATAGGTTTAAGATTAATCATGCAAAGGCATGGTATATCTTGAAATAGGCCATTGAGAATGTATATAACACTTAGGAGAACTCTGTGAAGAAGTTACCCACCTACATGACTGCATAGCAAAATTGGAACCCAAATACTATTGTTGAGTAGAGGCACATTGACGTTGGGGTGCAAACAAGATGATGCTATTTTATGTTTTAAGGCATTCAAATCATTTATAGATGGACACTACTGTGTAGTGATTAGCATGGATGGCAGCATCTGTATAAGAAGTATCAACATAAACTGCTGTTTGCAAATACAATTGATGCAAATCAGTAGGTGCTGCCCCTTATTTACTTTAGTGGATGATGAAAATTATGAGTCTTGGAGTTGGTTATTGGAGATGATTAACAAACACATTATCTATGTTAGGTAGGGTAATTGCTTGTTATCTAGTCGAAATCCATGTCTCCTTGCTACCATTTAAAACCTTGATGCTTTTAAGGCCTCATGGGAGTGCACTGATTTTATCTTAGGAATGTTTGTGCAAAATTTTTATGGGCTTTTGTGAACTACACTATTGAGACTTATGTTGCAAAGAGTTACGTTTGAGCACACATTGAAGCACATCAATCTACTCAATCCAAAGGCATATAACTGGCTACAGCAAATCGACAAGGAGTAGTAGGCCCTTTTGTATAATGGCAGTTGGAGGTACAGTGTCCTCACCATGAACATATCAGAGTATATCAGTGGGGTCACGAAGTGCCAATGTGCTCAGTTATGTAGATGTCATTTGGTCTATTCATGGCTAATTTCCTAGAGAGATTAACTAAGGCTTAAGGCATGAGAGTGGTTAGAGATGAGTGGTTGACTTGGCTTGCTAAGATGTGCATGAGGGCGTAGAGTAAGTTGGTCCAACATGAGGTTTAGTTATATGTTGACGATTGTTGTAGACCAAACTAATCATGGTGTGGATTACGGGAAGAGGTAGAGGAAATAGTCATGTTGTCTTTATACAAATTGGTGAGTGCACATACGGGAAGTGGGTATTGCATGAGGCTCCCTGCTCTAACTAGCTAATCCATATTTTTCCATGAACAGTTACCTATAGGCATATGCTGGCATTTTCCATCTAGTTTAAGATGACGAGTATTGGGATGCTCCACCATTTGAGTTGGTCTAAAACCCCTATAGATGTAGGATTAGACGTGCAAGGAGGCACCCATCTCACATAATAGAGAATGAAATGGATTGGCTACAAAAGCAAGCACGATAACAATCCTAGCACTAGGCTCGATGCCATCTTTAAAGTATGGCATCATCTTCCAAATGTCCGTCATGGTGTATTTGATATTGGAGGTGCATTTCATCTGAATGCATTGTATGTAGTTTTAAATGTGTACATGTATCTTAGTAGTACTCAGTATTGTGTCATGCAAATACCTAGTAGCACTTTATCATGTTTGACATTTATTTGGGAATGTAGAAGTTTCAGCAGTATTTCCATACATATTATGGGATGCCATGAGCCTAATGTCATATACTACTTGTTCATAAAGCATCTAGAATCAAAGTACTACGATTCATCATTGCAGCAATTTGAGCTTCCATGAGTAAAATGATACAAATTCCAATAATTAACCATTCTAAATCTAAGACAATGTACTACATAAGAAGGCCTATTTACACATTGTAATCACCCATCTTTGTATTTTTACATCCATGTTTGTGTTAAGTAAAACTCATTTAGCCCAGCCTTAACCATTAGTTGTTTAAGATTTTCCTGAAATATATTCCACAATGACAATGAGGGTTGACCCTGGGCTATTGGACTATACTCTACATTACTTACAGTATAATCGTATATTAGAGCAAGTTTGGTAGGGACTTAGATAGCATTCTCCATGCCTAATGGCTTGATGGGCATATCATTGAGCTTAAGGCCTTGGATGACAAAGTTGTGCTTATGTTTCACCAAATAAGTTTTTATGGTATATGTAGGTGTTGACTAGCACTTGATTATAGTGATGGTTAAGAGATGATGTCATCAGACTCATACCTTTCATCTCGTATTTAGTGAGGCTAACATTATATTGGAAGACATTTCAGTCATGTGGCATCTACTAGTAGACGGTTCACTAGTTAGCAGTGTTGATCTCCATTGAGAGACTACTAATTGGCAGGAGTACTACTTGAAGTACTTGGGATTTGCCCTAGACACAGATGTGTTTAGGACTACACTCTATCCCTTTTAGTTTTGTATAAGGAGTTGGGGACCTAGAGACTTACTATGAATAGCACTTACATTGACATTGTCCGATAAATTTGTTGCCACGTGTTGTTGTTATTGGGAGAGACAATTTTCCCCAATTCATCTGTAGATAGGGTGAGGGTTTAGGGTGAAGCTTCTGTATCTTGCACATGTTAAAATATTTGAGAAGGACTGAGTGGTACAGATGGGAGAATGTTGTGTTGGCCTACTTGTATTGTGAGTTATGCACTGTATTAGTGCATGGTAGGCAGTTGATAGCTAAGCCACTGGAGATTCTACAAGTACATGTTTCCTAAATACTAACACATAGGTTCTATAGAGTATTTGCATTATGAAAAGGAATTTTTGATCTACATTATTTTGTCACATGCAAACATTGATATAGATATCGACCTAGATTAGGATCCCAAGGCTAAACCCCGTATAGGTGGTAACTGTATTTACAATGGCCTACTTACCATCCCTAGTGGGATGTTGCTGGCACTGTGCCGTTTGGAGCATGGTATGCACCACCAACTTAATGTTATATTTACAAAGTGATCCTTGACTCAACAAAATGTATTGCGGTAATCTTTTCTAATCTTGTGCATAGGTGGACTAGGGAGCAGAGGAGTACGACACAAATGACCTTCCACATTGTCTACATCATATGAGATAGTTTAGACGGGGAAGCAAAGAGCCAGGAACGAACATGTTTTTTGTGAATGCATGGCTTCTACATGGCTATGTATGGCACCCTATGAATTTATTGTACATATACAATTGAAGTTTGTGTGGTGACATTAAATTGATGAGGCATATCAAATGTTGCCACAACATTGTGGGTGAAACTTATGAATGTATTGTGGTCTATTTATTTGTTGTGAGATCGTTGAGAAGCATCATGTGGATCATGTCCTAAGATAGTTTGGGGTATTCTAGCTAATCCACCACACAACAAGGACATGCTGCATAGCACCTAGCAATAAGGGTAGGTTGACAGAGATTGAGTTGACCACCTTGCAATTTATATCAAACACTGGGCTAGCCTTGATCACATCATCAAGAGAGTTGTCTTCCTTGATGCTTGAGTAGCACTGGCTACATATAGTGGTAATATTGAGTCATAGGATGATTCATTT
>CM032762.1:13406294-13552058 GCA_019155195.1 Avicennia marina | reverse complement strand
TTTGAAGATTTGAATTTTATAAGGATAAAACATTAGTCCACATTTACATCTATAATGTAAATTAAGCAATATGAAATTATTAAAATATTTTTAAATTTTTTGTATATATTATTATATTTTATTCTGTCCATTTTAATATCTACTTATTTCATCCAATTGCTTTATACATGTTTGCTTCCTTATTAGTGTAGGTAGGTTAATTTTGGTGATTCGAGTATACATAAAATTTATGTTTGGTAATAAGATTTGATTACGTAGAAAAATTATTTATATATATATATATATTTAGTATATAATAGTAATAATAATAATAAGTGAACAATGTGACAGTATATATATTTATATAATATAAAAAATAAAAGTGAATAGAAAAAGTATAGGAATATGTGTTGATTTAATTGTAAATAAGTATAATAATTGAAAAATAATTAATTAGTTATAAAATATAAAAAAGTAAAAATTTTAAATTTAAATTTAAATAAAATTTTTATAAAAAAATATTTATTTTATAAGACTTTTGAATAGGAGTGAAAACCCGCCTAACAATGAACCAAACAAAAGCGTTTAATTTTAATCTGAATTATTTTTTAAAAAATTTTTTCCTTTGCCTCTAGTTATCATATGAATGATGCAAAATTTATATATGAGAAATATATATATATATATTAATTTATAAAATTAAGTCAGACAGGCACACCCAAGAATTTGAACTCAAGGTCTCAATCACGAGTAATGGAGTCACGAACCATTTGGTGTCCCCCCTAATCACACATAGTCAGAGACTTAGAGTTGCTAGTTGCTAGTTGCAAATTGAACTTTCCTGACACGAAATGTAAACCACCCTAGCTAATTGAAATAAAAATATCAAATTGGTAAGTCACAACTCACAACTAGAGTGGCTAAATTAATTGCATGTGCGCAAAAAATTAATTACAATTTTGAGGTGGAGCTACAGAAGGCCCAGCTTTCATCATTTTTGCCAGTGCAGAAATTCTGACATTTCGAACTACTTTCATTAATGCCGGAATTTATGGCTTCTTGAAAGCTATCCCAACTGCCCTAACCCAATTCCCGTGTCCACTTTAAGTCACTCTGCCAAACCCTACGACCTAATTTCCTGAATAAATCACTCCATTCTGCCTTCTCAATCTCCCAACAATCACAGAAAAATCACAGGCGGACGGATATCGGTAACTCTCAGCCGGCCATGGCTCCCGAGCATGACCTTTTGTCGACGGAAATCATCAACCGGGGCATCGAGTCGTCGGGCCCCGACGCCGGGTCGATGACGTTTGCCGTGAGGGTGCGGCGGCGGCTGCCGGATTTTGTGCATTCTGTGAACTTGAAGTACGTGAAGTTAGGGTACCATTACCTGATCAACCACGGGGTCTACCTGGCCACCATCCCGGCGTTGCTGCTGGTTTTCGGGGCGGAGGTGGGAGGTCTCAGCAGGGAGGAGCTGTGGCGGAGGATTTGGGATAGCACCGCCAGCTACGATCTGGCGGCGGTGGTCGCTTTTGTAGCTGTGCTCGTGTTCACTGTTTCTGTGTACTTGATGTCGCGCCCGCGTTCCGTTTATCTTCTCGATTTTGCTTGCTACAAACCAAATGATGATTTGAAGGTAGTTGTCGGTGATTAGAACAATCAGATTTGTCATTTTCTGTGACGTTAATGTTTCTTCAATCGTTCACGTGATTAACCTTGCGAGCACGCAGGTGACGAAGGAGCAGTTCATCGAACTCGCTCGAAAATCCGGAAAATTCGACGAAGCAAGCCTCGAGTTCCAGAAGCGAATCCTGCAATCCTCCGGCATCGGCGATGAAACCTACGTCCCGAAGTGCATTGGCTCGCCGGAGAATATCGCCACCATGAAAGAAGGCCGTGCCGAAGCCTCGACCGTGATCTTCGGTGCTCTCGACGAGCTCTTCGACAAAACGCGCGTCCGGCCAAAAGACGTCGGAATCCTCGTCGTCAACTGCAGCCTCTTCAACCCGACGCCGTCGCTCTCCGCCATGGTCATCAACCACTACAAGATGAGGGGAAATATTCTGAGCTTCAATCTAGGGGGAATGGGCTGCAGCGCGGGGATAATTTCGCTGGATTTGGCGCGCGACATGCTGCAGGCGAACCCTAACAGCTATGCTGTGGTGGTGAGCACGGAGATTGCAGGGTACAATTTTTATCCAGGGAAAGAGAGGTCGATGCTTATTCCGAATTGTTACTTTCGGATGGGTTGCTCCGCCGTGATGCTATCCAATCGCCGCCGCGATTACCCGCGAGCGAAGTACGGACTTGAGCATATCGTGAGGACACATAAGGGTGCTGACGATCGGAGTTTCAGGTACGTCAATTACATGGCTTCTGAGTTTGCAAATTTGCATCCATGTCCTGCATATTTTGTCAATTTTCATTTAACTCCCAAGGAATTTTGGTTCTTTGTCCAAAACACTATTCTACCGATATTACTGTTGGCAATAATTTCGACCCCATACCTAATTATATCCAAATCTGAGACAAGAAAACGTTAGTGAAACAGAGGTGGGTGGGGTGTCTTTAAGGCGCAACTTGAGACCAAAGACCCTCTTAAATGAATATAATAAATTATGCAGTTGATACATTTGTTAGATCATAACATATTTTAAGAAAAATGATTGAATATTTTTAAATTTAATAATATATTTAATAATTTAAAACATTCGAAAATATACCAAATATGCCACGAACCAAAATTTTGGGCCATGTTCAGATGCAAATTTGCATCTACAAAAATCTATCTTTAGAAATATATTACATAACAAAATATTTCTTTTAATCGGTACCCTCTTAATATTGAATTTTTTAAAAAAATTTCTGTTAAATTTTCTACCAGAACAATTTACATCCAAACAAAGTCTTAGATGCATATGTTTGTTTTCATTTTTACCTTAAAAACATACAATAAAATTATTATATTTTTAAAATTTTATCCATATTTTTTCTTATTTTTCCATATTTGAGAAAAATATGTATAAAAGTACACTTAAAAAATGAAAACAAACGTTTCTATATCAAGATTTTAGGCTTAATATGTAAATATTTATATGATTATTAATTGTTTAATGTAGGAACAAAAAGTTTAAATAATTAGATAAAGCATTTAATTATATATATAATGTAGTGACACAGAAATGTTGAAAAAAATTAAAATTAATTGAGAATTCTTGTGAATATATAAATTTCAAAAGATGACTTAATCTTCAGAGAAATATAGTTGAAATTTAGATCAAATTTAAAAACAATTGAAGATTCACTTAATGATGATTTTAACTAACCAAAATTTGAATGGTATACAATTTTTCAGAAAATACAAAATTAAGAATTTAAAAAAATATATGACACTTGTCACATTTCTGTGCGCACCATTAGCCATTTGGCGGGCGTCTATAAGATCAGGTTCATTAATTGGTCCGCTACCGTACATACACAGAAAAACTACATTAATAGCTCATAATAAATTTAAGTAAGCTTATTGACCAACATCACCTTTATTAATAATAAATTGTTTCTAACTAACTCGTAAAGGATTCTGCAACTCTTTGAAGCAAAGGTAATGATTGTTTCCTAATCAGGACGAGAGAAAAATATAGGTGATTTAAGTGGGAACGAAAATTGTGTTTGTTTTGTATATTTAGGTGGATAGAAAATTTATATTTATATCTATTTAATATGTATCGATAATTAAATGATGTAATATTATATAAGTTTATAAAGAAATTAGTGTTAATTTAATTGTAAAAATGTATAATAATCGAAAAATTATTAGTTAATTATGAAAGATAATAGACAAAAAAATTTAAATTTGAATAAAATTATTATGGTAAGATATTTGCTTTGTGAAATTTGTAAGTGGTGAAAAATAATTTATAGAAAGGAAACAAACATATTAAAAGAAAAATAGGGGTAAGCCCACAATTAATTTAAGTACACTAAATCCTTCATTGTTCAATTTAATTCAACAATTGATTAAGGGCTCGTTTGGCATAACAGAAGCATATATCAAGAAGAAGACAGCCAAAAATTCAAGGGCCTAAAGGTTAGCAAAGACTTGTTTGAAGTTGGTGGTGATGCCCTCAAGACCAACATCACAACATTAGGCCCTCTTGTCCTGCCCATCTCCGAGCAGCTCCTCTTCTTCTCAACCCTAGCTTGGAAGCTCCTCTCCGGCGACGGCGCCAACTCCCAGCCCACCAAGCCCTACATCCCCGACTACAAGCTGGCGTTCGAGCACTTCTGCGTGCACGCTGCGAGCAAGACGGTCCTTGATGAGATGCAGAGAAACCTGGAGCTGGACGACAAGAATATCGAGGCGTCACGGGCCGTGCTGCACAGGTTTGGCAACACCTCGAGCAGCAGCATTTGGTACGAGCTGGCCTACTTGGAAGCCAAGGAGCGGGTGAAGGAGGGAGATCGCGTCTGGCAGCTGGCCTTTGGGTCTGGTTTTAAGTGCAACAGCGCTGTTTGGAAGGCGATGCGTGGGATCAAGAAGCCCTCGAGGAATCCGTGGCTGGATTGCATCGACAGGTATCCACAGGGGAACTTTTAGGCCTAAATATTAGTATGTTCTTCTTAAGATTTTATGCAGTTTCAAGATATGACTAAGAGCAATATTGTCATGTTATGTCGGTTTCTGTTGTTGTATTGTGTTGTCTACCTTTGAGAAGTTAAAAACGCTACCCCCAGACGAACCTTTAGGCCTGATATTAGTATTTTTTAAGATGTTAAAGCAGTTTCAAGACGTGTCTAAGAACTATATTGTCATAAATGTTGGTTTCCACTGCTGTATTGCCTGTCTACCTTTTGAGAAGTTAAAGACACTACCCATTTATGTTACGACCTATACAGAATTACTTTATGTTGCTGCTAACATTTGGTCTGTTTTCCCGTTATTTCTGGATTTACTGTGAGGTGAGCTAATGATAGACATGATGTGAAGTAATTCTTGAAATTTTGTACTTTAAAACATCTTGGTCTGCAATTCTCAGGCATTTGTTTGTGGGAACAATGGGCGGCTTCAAATCACTTAAAATGATTTCCAACCCCATGTAAGAAAACTCATGGAGTTGCTGGAACAGTTGAACAAAGGGATAAAAATTATTTTTGTTTATTGATGTGGGATAAGTACTATTTGTGCTATAGATTATGTGATGAAGATAATTTGTGCCTAACAAAATTTTTATGTAAACCCTAAAAAATTAAAATCAACGTTAATTCGTAACAATGATTAGTGTTTTATTAATTTTAGTAAGGAATTATTATAATCAGTTCGCTTTGATTATATTCCCATATAGCAACCCAAGAAGTCGCATATGCATGGCACAATGAGTAGTGACATATTTTTTTTGGGATATGGTTGGTATAAAATTTGGTGCAGAAGTCTAAGAATATTGTAAAAATAGAAGAAAAAAAGGAATGAAAAGTATTATTTTGACAAGTTGTTTGTTTGGAAGGAAATACTTTGAAAGATGCAAATTTGCATCCAAACATAGATCTTAAAGCACATTTAGTTACTAATGGAGTTTGCATAACCGAACAACACGAATGCATTCAATCTTGGGTTCAAATATACTTTAGATATATAACTATTGTCATGTTAATTATTATTACTGTATTTCTGATTATTTGTTACATTAAATTACTATATATTAATGTTTTAGCACTAACATATGATGTGGTTTTGTCAAACAAAACAACAGCCTTTAAATCAATCAACAAGTTTAGAGAGGATACATTATTTTCCTCTTTCGATAATTTATAGTCGTGTTGCCTTTTCAATGATCAAGCATTTCTCGTGAATTTGGGATGACAGAGAGAACAATAAATATCTAAACAAAAGTAGGCAAGGGGCCAAATATGCAAAACCAATCTTTCTCAGGCTTCAAGTACCTTTATGTTCATGCTGCAATTTTCCACAATACTAGTAAAAAGTTCATAACAAAAATCAAACAGCCACCGATTTATATAGCTACGTTTGTTTTTATTTTTCACTTCAAAATGTGCATAGTCTCATTATTAAAATTTTTAAATTTTTATCTTTTTTTCAATCTTAAAAAGAATATATCTAAAAACACAAACCCAAGATTCAAAACAAACACATAACGATGGTGGACATGAGACATTTACCAGTATATGTTGACAAGACAAAGAGACAAAAGGAAATCGCGTCGCAAAATATCACACACATATAATCTGGAGGAAATAATTATGTTTGTTTTTTAATTAAAAAGATACACTCGCTTCTATTAATATATTTTTAAATTCTCTTATTTTTTAAAAATTTAAGAAATACACTTAAAATCATTCACTTAAATTTATGTTTGCCAATTGGGGGAAAATGTTTCTTATGCTTTGAAGATTGAAGCAATCATTTATTTCAAATATTTATGAAATAAGACGGTAGCGACTAATAAATGAAAGACAAAGAATTGAACGAGTAAATAAATATCATTAGGGACAGAAACCATAACTGACCAGAGATGTCAAGGTTGTGTTTGGGTGCAATTTTGGCATGGGAGAAAATGCAGTGCAAAATGAAAACAAAGACAAGAAAAATACGAGATAATTTGCATACAGACCGCGTTTCTGAAACTAGTAATTGTTACCACGGCAAAGCAGGATCTCGAAAATGGTGGTCGGAGGAAAAACCATCCACAAGCTGCAAGCCGCTCTCGTTTGCACCGAGCCACCCTGGGAATGCCATAACTTCATCAAACGGAGAGTGCCCGAAATCCTCTTCTTTCTGATCGTTGGGCCTGATTTCCATGGATTTCAAGAACTTGAACCACCCAATGCTCATGGTCCCGTTCCGCTCAATCAGGTGCCGATCCCCAAGCGAATTTGGGTCACCCACGTGCAGGATTTCCTCGGTGCCAGCGGAAAGAGCGAGAAAGGAAGAGGGTGACAGGGATGAGTAAATCGATGAAGGGTTGCTGCTGCAATAGAACGAGGGGGTGTCCGGGTTGTTAATATTTGAAGATTAAGATTGGGGCCTAGGGATTTCGAAATTGGGGTTTTCTTGGAGAAGCGGTGGTGGTGGAATCGGAGAAACGGACCTATAACTAGGAGAACAATAGGCTAAACTGTCTGCATAATTGATAGGTAAATTACTAATAGTGGAGGAATTTGAAGCTTAAATTTAAGGGTTTGTCCTGGATTTCAATTGGGATTTTTGCTGTAACGAAGATTTTGATGGGATAAGGGCGGGTCAAGGGGCTGAACTTGTGGCCCTGATTCAATTGACTGTCGTGGCTGTTTCCTTTCACTTGCTTGTTTCATCGGTAAGCATCCCGTGTTTTTGGTAGATAACATCCTCAAAGTCAAGCACATTGAGAGGATCATGGTTCAAAATCAGAATGATGTGAACACACACACACACACATAAAGTTTAATCTGTGTTTAGCATTAGTATAATCTGGTTGATAACTTCCAAATTTTACATTATTTATGAACAAATTGAATGATTTTTCTAATTATAATTAAGTGCTACAACATGCATGGCTAGGCAGAAGTCACACATGTATATCTTGTAATTACTTGGATATGATTGGTCGTGTTTTGTTGTTTTATGGGGTTTGATAATTTGACTACAAATAGAAATTTGTGAGGACCTTTGTTGTGTGCAAAGGAGAATAATGAAATAGAACCTACTTGCTAGGTCGTGCCATTTTTCTTAATATTAGTTAATTAATTAATGTGCTTGTATTTATATATCAAAAAAACTATTTAAGTCAATAATCTTTAATACATAGATAGTATATAATACGTTATTTTGTAATTTGTATGGATAGTAGCTAACTCCATGAAATGTAAAACAAAAAAAAAAATTGTGTAGTAAATTTGTGTCGAAATCAATCATGTTCATTGAATATGCACAAATTCTATAAAAACAAACATAAAATGATTTTAGAAATGTCTAAATTACGTTCCATTGATGATTTTAATCAATATTATATTAAATAATTGTTGAATTTTATCATTTTTATTAATATGTAGACATCTGGCACACTATAATTTATATTGAGGTTATCTGAAGTTTGAAAATAAAGTTTTTAGATGATCTTTCAAAGTATGATGACGTCTATTTCATCGTCAGTCAAAATAATAGTTAGCAAATATGCCAACGGAACCGTGACGTGTTTTAACTTAAGAACAAAGGAAAGACTTGAGAAATTTTCATTTCTTTTTTATATGTAAAATGTATGAACATAAATAATTAACACTTTTGATCTTGTTTAAAATGTGATATTTATAAAAAAAAATAATACATTTATATGTTAAAAAAGTGACTTTCTACAAATTTTTTATTTTGAGTGATAATGTCGATTTAGTAATTTTGAACTGTCCTCACAAAAATATAAAATAAACAACATTAAATTGGCGCCTTTGTGTACGTATAGAAAAGAGTAGCACAAAATAAAAATTATCCATACATTAAAAATTAAAGCAAAATTCAATTAAGAAAATTTTTCACACCACTCTTTACTTTTATAACACTCACACACTCACTTGGTAGAAAATCAATTATTACCTAAAAGTACATGTGTGCACTTGGTATTATTGAACCGAATCCACCTGAAATTTCATTATGCTAAATTTGTAACTGAATATTGAATTAAAAATTTAAATTTAATTTGATAATTTACCAAATTTTAATTTAAAAATGAAAAATAAAAAATAACAAATGAATGTTTAAATTATAAATTCTAATTTTATAGCATATAAATAAGCATTAAATATTTTAATTTTAATATTTCATTTCCCCCTTCCCTCGCCAAACTCTGCCCCTCTTCTGGCAACGGCGTCGGGGGTGGTGGCCGTTGCCCCTTCCTTTCCACTACATTCTTCCTCTCTCTCTTCCCTCCATCCTCTGTCACTCTCTCTTCCCCTCTCCTCTCCACCCCACCGCCTGTCCCTCGGCAGCGGTGATGGCCACCACCTCGATTACTGGTCGTGCAGTCAAGGACTGTCTTTTTTTTAATTTTTTTCATATTCTATTTTCCTACAATTTTTCTATTTCCTGATTTATTGTCTATGCTACACAACATATTATTTTCACTTAAATTTGCATAAATGGTGCAACTAGATAAATTGTGTGGATTTCAAAAACACATGAGGAGACAAATGTTTGCCTATAAAATGTGATTAAATGCAAAGAGTGATTATTACATGCAAGAAGAGTGTTGTGTGTGGAGCAATGGGAACTAGGTTTCGAGTCCCCTTATTCCATTAGGTGCGTGGTTGAGTGCGGCAAAAGAAAAAGTAAGGAAAAAAATAAAAGGTCTGCAGAAGAGTATACATACTGTTGAATGTGTGGCCAATATGTGCTATGCAGTGGAAAAGTATAATGACAAACAACAACAAATATATATATATATATATGTATATATATATAATTTCAACCATCATATAATTTTTTCTAATGGAATAATTTTTTTTTTAAAGTTGCTTATTTACATATTGAGGTGAAGGGTACACATTTTCTAAGTCAATGATAACAAAAAATCATACTTACCTTTCACAGACGCGTAATTATATGCTTGCCTCACTACGCGTTCCAAGTGCAATACAAAAATCCTACTTATATTTTCACAGCGCACTGAACGCATCGTCGAGGACTGTTCTTTATTTTTTTCATATTCTATTTTCCTACAATTTTTCTTTTTTTCTACAAAAATTTTTCCTTTTTTGTTTCCTCTTGTTTTTTCAATTTTTCAGATCTAACTTCCTAGCATTATGTAGTAGATCTAACTTCTAGTGATTTTCTTCTTCCAATTTTCCCTTTTTTTTTTTCCGATTTTTTACTATTTTCAGAAAAAAATTTCCCATATTTTCAGATATATTTTTCACGTAACTTACCAATTTTTTTGTAATTTTATTTTTGAATAGATGCTAGTCTAAGAATAAAAGAAAACAACTCTAGGAGAACCCACTCAAGCCTGTTCATTTTGTGATAGGCATGATGTATTTTAATGAAAAAATTGGAGCACTCACCGAAAAAGGGATAGGCATTATGCATTTTCAACGAAGAATTGTAGTATTCACACAAAACGGGTTCAAATATACATTTTAAAGGGGTTTCTTACATGTGTATTTCTCATTGATTTTTCTTAGAGTCATCAATGATTGTTTACTTTCCTCTTAATTTTATATGAATTTAACTCTGATATATATATATATATATATATTTTTTGTTAGGGTTTAACTATGGAAGAAATGGAAAAAATTCACAACTTTCCTTCCCACTTTCGTACCCCTCCATCCTTGAACATTCAAATGTTTATGTGCAGGAGAAACAAGTTACTGTTCTAGAAGAGTGTCACATCCAATAAAGGCTTCAAAAGCTGCCTCCCGAAGAAAACGTCGATAAAATTGCCTTGAAAGCCATGGGAGCAACGGAAGAAAATAATGTCATATTTGGCAATGAAATTAATATTGATTTCAAGGTAGACTCACTATTAACAAAATTTTTCATCCATAACATCAAGCCCTTCAATACATGATCGATTGCATGCTTATTTAGTTTAGTCGCTCCATTCGACGGATGATGGTGATTGACTTGATCATGTAGTTAATTTATTTTTCAAAATTTTCCATACAATATCTAGATATTTTCTTAATGTTTGGAATTATTTTCAGATTTATTATCTATGCTACACGACATGTTATTTTCACTTAAATTTGCATAAATGCTGCAACTAACATTTGGAGACAAATTAACGTTTGACTAGCGTGAAGTTGAAACTGTTTCTGGAATGTGTTTCTGCCTTTGATATTTACCTTTCCTTCAAATATGGGGAGTGACCTTCGCACACGCGAGTGAAGGCGCACAACCCGACCAAATATTTTTCATTCCATCACAGGGTTCGGACACGGGCGGACTGATCCCATGTCTATCCAAAAAAGACTTAAGAACTAAGAAAGTATTGGGGCGAAAACTGTTTGGTAAAGATTTTAATAAAGTTATTACAAATAATATTCAGAACTTATAAATTTTTAAAAAATAAAATGATTTTTTCTAATTTATTTTCAAAAAACCTACAAGTTATGTATGTATGTATGTGAAATAAATATTTTCAATTATAGTATATATTAATTATATTTAATTTATTTTTTATCATTATTATACTGAATAATTTATAATTAACAATAATTATAAGTTTCAACAAAATATAATAAGATGGTCTTGTTATTTATATATAAACACTTTATTGACTTATTTTTGGAATGAGATGTATGATATTATAAACTCCAAAACCATGTTATAAGTTATGTGATCTTATTAATTATTAAAAATAAGTTGGGGCAAACACAGTCTAGGCAAATGCATAAACTCTTCAAAATATTTTATAAATTGTTTGATAGTTTATAAAACTTCTCATAAGTGTTTGATAATTATTTTGATAAAAGAGTTTATAATCTCCAAAAATAAGATATTTAGAGTTGATAAGTTCTTTAAAAATAAATTAGTTATTTTCAACTCATTCCAAGCTTCATCTAAGTCACGTCATTTTGTATATTAAAAATGAGATAAATATCTATTAATTACATTTTGTTAATGATAATTATTTTATTTTTGCCATTATTGCATTAAAAAAATATAATCAACTACAACTATAAATTTTAACAAAATCTTATAGGATGATTTTATTATTTATATTCAAATACTTTATTAGCTTATTTTAAAATACAATCTATGAGTTTATCGACTCTAAAAAACATCTTATAACTTATATATTTTTATAAGTTATTAAAAATAAATTTTGTCAATCACCTATAAGATGTTCAGACTGCAAGTGGATGGCTTTTATTTTTTTCAAATTTTTCTTTTTCCATGCAACTATTACTTATGCTACTGGATACCCTTGTATAAAAGTTAGTATAATAAATATTTTTTAATTAAATAATTAATAATGCAAATTTAATTTCTAAACAAAAGTAATGAAATATTAATAAGAATAATAAAATTTTGAATAACAGTAAACACGCACGAAAAATACATGTCAATTTAAAAATTAAAATAACTTGTGTAAAAAGGCATTGCAGCGGAGTGATAATATATTTTGGGAATCTGCAGTGAGATTATGTGTTTTTGTGTGTTTTGGAAATTTAAACTAAGTTTTTTCTAATATGTGTGTGTGGATTTCGTGGTAAGTAAGTGGATTAAATGCAAAAGGTTATTGTTACTTGTGAAGAAGAGTGTTGTGTGTGGAGCAATGAGTTCTTGTCCCAAACAGGGCTCAAGTCCCCTAATTCTCCACTAGGTGGTTGGTTGAGTAAAAGAAGAAGAGAAAGAAAGGAAAAAGGTCGAAAACACAACACATATTGTTGAATGTGTGACCAAGCGTGACTTTTTTTAAGTGGTTAGTGTACTTGTACCGGGGAAGGGGTCAAATTTTCTAAATTAAAGATGACGGAAGTCCTCCTTATCCTTTAAAGGCGCGAAAAATATAAGTACCACATCTATTGTTGAATTATTGAATGTTGTGTTAGCTAGGGAAAGTACAATGACAAACGTCCAAAAATATAAATCCCAGCATCCTATTATTTTATTCTTCTTTCAGTTTGACAATTTAAAAGTGTTCCTAATCTTATCAACCGTACACCACATAACCAAACAAGATACAATAATTAAAAAACAACAGAGCGGTAACTGTATGCATGAATGAGTCGAGAGCGGGAATCAGCAGGAATCTTGAAAAGTGGATAAATAACCTTAGGTGATTGTTAAAGCATTTGACTGCTCTTCTTCTTTATTTATTTATCTATTTATATAATACCATAAATGCCATAAATCAAAACAAAGTAACTGAAGCTGCCCAAAGCAAATGGATTCATGGGCTTAAATAAAATAATGGAGGGGGCGTTTCAAACAAGACTCAAGAATCCAATCTGAACTTAAAAGATAAAATTAATGGATTTGTAACGAGCATTTGCAAACGTGAGTTAAAAATGAGTTCGATGAATCCGAAAAAAAAAACGTGGATCTCAAGTTACCCAATGATTGACCCGCGAATCCATTTATGTTTTCAAAATAATTTAATAAAATTTTTATTTACTAATTTTTTTTATTTTTTAATCTTCTTAAATTATTAATTATATAAATAGTAAACTAATTAATTAAAGCTAAAGGTTAAAATAGTAAATATACAGAAAATTAAACCTAAATGTTAAACTAAACTGCAAAGCCAAATGTTGACATTTTTCATTTTGTACACCACCATCCTAAGACCAGATAAGGTTCGAAAGTTTCAGTTTGTCATTAGGAATGCTTTAATTTTTGGTCAAAATGATTTTTTGTTTTTAGTGAATTGGTGGGTCAATTTTGAGTAGCCTGTGAAATTAGTGAACTGAGTTCAAATTAATGGTTTGTGTATGATATTTGTGTCTAAACCCATCACCCAACCGATTGCTATCCTTGTAAAATAACAGACAATATACGTAAGATGTGTGAAGAACACAATAAAAAAAAAATAATTTATTTCATTCAAGAAAAATAGGAATGACAGACAACAGTGATATATGATTGGCAAAAGGAATGATCTCACCAAATAGAATGATCAAGTTGGCAATGCCTATATTGGGTAAAACAGTCATAGGAGTCGAGCTCTTCAATACAGATGGATTGAGAAAAATAGTTATTCCTTTTTCCCATCAAGAAAAAATACAAAAAAAGGAATACGGAAAGAGGTTTTTTTTTCCTACCATTTTAACTCTTATACACCCAATTTGAACTCAAGGCCTCGTATGCGAGGAATTGAGCTCTAAACCATTAGAATGTCTTTGGAGAACATGATACGAAGAGAGTTGGCAGCACGGCTAGGCACATAGGATATTCATTAATCTTATGATATTATTATTTCAATAAAGAGTTTTTAATTGCATAAGATTAATTTACATAATTATTCTATGTTAAAATATTTTTATATTTTTTATTATTTTCTTTTTTATTTTCATACAACTTACAATTCATATTTATATATTCTCTCAAATTTGATCATTTTTAAATTCTTTTAATATTTCATCATTTTTTACTTTAAATATTTTTCACAATGTAAAATTACATAATTTTCTTATTAGAATTATAATTTTTCCTTTAACTTTCTTAACTTGTATTTCTTTCAAAATTTCTCTCTTTTTTTTCAAATTCTCTTGATATTTATTTATTTTAATTTTAAATATTTTTGTACTTTTTAAAATCAAATTATTTTATTTTTATTAATTAAAATATAATAATTGATCGTTCATAAATAAATTTGCGCACACACACACACATAGAGTTTGCAAATTTCACTAGTATTATATTACTAAGAGTTTGGACCTCATTCGAATTCACATTGTAAATTTACAATATTATTCTTAATTAATAAATTTACAATATTGTCCTTATTCAAATATAATTAATAACATATCATTACTTTTTTTTCCTATACTATATATATATTTACTTTTATAATTATGAGGTGACGTTAATGTGTCACACTACTATTTGGTCGAAATTTTCACAGGAGAAAAGAAGCTAGATAAAGAAAAAACTCAGCCTTAAGAATTTAATTGACTTCCGACCCATTAAGAGTTTCAAAAATAAAGTTAAAAGATTGGAATTCTTGAATATGCCTCAAGGCTATCGAAGTAACGAAGTTACACGTGTGACCGCTTATTTCTTACCCAGATGGATTGCAATGTCTTTTATCTTAGCCAATGATTTTTCGACAGGGATGACAACGTTAAAGGAAGACTCGGGGGAATGTGGGACCCACATACATGAATTGTTGAAGTATCAAAGTGGGCGGACAGGCATTTGCTTGAACCATTTTTAGAATTTGTACCAACTTTAGGTTATGTTTGGAACACAATTTTCAACTCAAAAACATTATTTCAAACTTTATATTATCAAAATATATTATTCAATAATATTTTTATCCAAATTCAAATTCAAATTTAAATTCAAATTTATTAAGTTAAAAGTTGAAACAATATAAGTTGTAAAGTGTGTTGAGAACACACGTAATACAGTAAAAAATAAATAAGAAACGAAATTGTTAACGCAATTTAAAGTTTCCGCTCCTATGTCTGTGGAGCTTTATCCAATAAAAATACTTCATTAAATAAACAAAAGTAAAGAAATAAATAACTAAACTCTCACTCGCTTTACTACATTAATTTAAGGGTTCTCGTATACTTAAAGTCCTTGTAAGGTCAACTTTTTTATCATAACAAGCTCTTTTAAGATTTTATTTTCCCCCACTCTTTACTCATTTAACACATCAAATCAGCACTCGTTCAATTTTCAAACTAAATAACTCATTTACTTAAGAGAGAACTTTAGACTCTTTACACTCTAACTCTCTTAATTGTTCCTCTTTTGTAATATGTGTATCAACAATTTCTTATTTATAAATTATCATTAAGAAGTCCTACTGCATTTGAACTTCCATGTGACCCAAATCCATCTTCTTAACATTTAAGTAAAATCTTCTCTATAGTTTAGAGTCAGTTGCTAACAAGTTATAATTAAATCATTTTAAAAATGGTGAGCATTCAAAATTTTTGAATATTAATTAATTGGCTATAATTAAATCATTTTGAAAAAAATTCATGAATCAATTCCTTTATGTGTGGTATTACTAAATTAAAAGTTGCTGGAACAGTTGAACAAAGGGATAAAAATTATTTTTGTTTATTGACGTGGGATAATTACAAATAAGATAAGTACTATTTGTGCTATAGATTGTGTGATGAAGATAATTTGTGCCTAACAAAATTTTTATGAAAACCCTAAAAAATTAAAATAAATGTTAATTCGTAACAATGTTTAGTGTTTTATTAATTTTAGTAAGGAATTATTATAATCAGTTCACTTTGATTATATTCCCACATAGCAACCCAAGAAGTTCGCATATGCATGGCACAATGAGCAGTGACATATTTTTGTTGGGATATGGTTGGTATAAAATTTGGTGCAGAAGTCTAAGAATATTGTAAAAATAGAAGAAAAAAAGGAATGAAAAGTATTATTTTGACAAGTTGTTTGTTTGGAAGGAAATACTTTGAAAGATGCAAATTTGCATCCAAACATAGATCTTAAAGCACATTTAGTTACTAATGGAGTTTGCATAACCGAACAACACGAATGCATTCAATCTTGGGTTCAAATATACTTTAGATATATAACTATTGTCATGTTAATTATTATTACTGTATTTCTGATTATTTGTTACATTAAATTACTATATATTAATGTTTTAGTGCTAACATATGATGTGGTTTTGTCAAACAAAACAACAGCCTTTAAATCAATCAACAAGTTTAGAGAGGATACATTATTTTCCTCTTTCGATAATTTATAGTCGTGTTGCCTTTTCAATGATCAAGCATTTCTCGTGAATTTGGGATGACAGAGAGAACAATAAATATCTAAACAAAAGTAGGCAAGGGGCCAAATATGCAAAACCAATCTTTCTCAGGCTTCAAGTACCTTTATGTTCATGCTGCAATTTTCCACAATACTAGTAAAAAGTTCATAACAAAAATCAAACAGCCACCGATTTATATAGCTACGTTTGTTTTTATTTTTCACTTCAAAATGTGCATAGTCCCATTATTAAAATTTTTAAATTTTTATCTTTTTTTCAATCTTAAAAAGAATATATCTAAAAACACAAACCCAAGATTCAAAACAAACATAACGATGGTGGACATGAGACATTTACCAGTATATGTTGACAAGACAAAGAGACAAAAGGAAATCGCGTCGCAAAATATCACACACATATAATCTGGAGGAAATAATTATGTTTGTTTTTTAATTAAAAAGATACACTCGCTTCTATTAATATATTTTTAAATTCTCTTATTTTTTAAAAATTTAAGAAATACACTTAAAATCATTCACTTAAATTTATGTTTGCCAATTGGGGGAAAATGTTTCTTATGCTTTGAAGATTGAAGCAATCATTTATTTCAAATATTTATGAAATAAGACGGTAGCGACTAATAAATGAAAGACAAAGAATTGAACGAGTAAATAAATATCATTAGGGACAGAAACCATAACTGACCAGAGATGTCAAGGTTGTGTTTGGGTGCAATTTTGGCATGGGAGAAAATGCAGTGCAAAATGAAAACAAAGACAAGAAAAATACGAGATAATTTGCATACAGACCGCGTTTCTGAAACTAGTAATTGTTACCACGGCAAAGCAGGATCTCGAAAATGGTGGTCGGAGGAAAAACCATCCACAAGCGGCAAGCCGCTCTCGTTTGCACCGAGCCACCCTGGGAATGCCATAACTTCATCAAACGGAGAGTGCCCGAAATCCTCTTCTTTCTGATCGTTGGGCCTGATTTCCATGGATTTCAAGAACTTGAACCACCCAATGCTCATGGTCCCGTTCCGCTCAATCAGGTGCCGATCCCCAAGCGAATTTGGGTCACCCACGTGCAGGATTTCCTCGGTGCCAGCGGAAAGAGCGAGAAAGGAAGAGGTTGACAGGGATGAGTAAATCGATGAAGGGTTGCTGCTGCAATAGAACGAGGTGGTGTCCGGGTTGTTAATATTTGAAGATTAAGATTGGGGCCTAGGGATTTCGAAATTGGGGTTTTCTTGGAGAAGCGGTGGTGGTGGAATCGGAGAAACGGACCTATAACTAGGAGAACAATAGGCTAAACTGTCTGCATAATTGATAGGTAAATTACTAATAGTGGAGGAATTTGAAGCTTAAATTTAAGGGTTTGTCCTGGATTTCAATTGGGATTTTTGCTGTAACGAAGATTTTGATGGGATAAGGGCGGGTCAAGGGGCTGAACTTGTGGCCCTGATTCAATTGACTGTCGTGGCTGTTTCCTTTCACTTGCTTGTTTCATCGGTAAGCATCCCGTGTTTTTGGTAGATAACATCCTCAAAGTCAAGCACATTGAGAGGATCATGGTTCAAAATCAGAATGATGTGAACACACACACACACACATAAAGTTTAATCTGTGTTTAGCATTAGTATAATCTGGTTGATAACTTCCAAATTTTACATTATTTATGAACAAATTGAATGATTTTTCTAATTATAATTAAGTGCTACAACATGCATGGCTAGGCAGAAGTCACACATGTATATCTTGTAATTACTTGGATATGATTGGTCGTGTTTTGTTGTTTTATGGGGTTTGATAATTTGACTACAAATGGAAATTTGTTCGGACCTTTGTTGTGTGCAAAGGAGAATAATGAAACAGAACCTACTTGCTAGCTTGTGCCATTTTTCTTAATATTAGTTAATTAATTAATGTGCTTGTATTTATATATCAAAAAAACTATTTAAGTCAATAATCTTTAATACATAGATAGTATATAATACGTTATTTTGTAATTTGTATGGATAGTAGCTAACTCCATGAAATGTAAAACCAAAAAAAATTGTGTAGTAAATTTGTGTCGAAATCAATCATGTTCATTGAATATGCACAAATTCTATAAAAACAAACAGAAAATGATTTTAGAAATGTCTAAATTACGTTCCATTGATGATTTTAATCAATATTATATTAAATAATTGTTGAATTTTATCATTTTTATTAATATGTAGACATCTGGCACACTATAATTTATATTGAGGTTATCTGAAGTTTGAAAATAAAGTTTTTAGATGATCTTTCAAAGTATGATGACGTCTATTTCATCGTCAGTCAAAATAATAGTTAGCAAATATGCCAACGGAAGCGTGACGTGTTTTAACTTAAGAACAAAGGAAAGACTTGAGAAATTTTCATTTCTTTTTTATAAGTGAAATGGATGAGCATAAATAATTAACACTTGTGATCTTGTTTAAAAAGGCATTGCAGCCGAGTGATAATATATTTTGGGAATCTGCAGTGAGATTATGTGTTTTTGTGTGTTTTGGAAATTTAAACTAAGTTTTTTCTAATATGTGTGTGTGGATTTCGTGGTAAGTGAGTGGATTAAATGCAAAAGGTTATTGTTACTTGTGAAGAAGAGTGTTGTGTGTGGAGCAATGAGTTCTTGTCCCAAACAGGGCTGAAGTCCCCTAATTCTCCACTAGGTGGGTTGTTGGGTAAAAGAAGAAGAGAAAGAAAGGAAAAAGGTATAAACAACAGTATACATATTGTTGAATGTGTGGCCACGTGTGATTTTTTTTTTTTTTTCAAGTTGCTTACCTACTTATAGAGGTGAAGGGGTCACATTTTCTAAATTAAAGGTAATGGAAGTCCTACTTATTGACATAAGCGTGATTTTTTTTAAGTGGTTAGTGAACTAGTACTGGGGAAGGGGTCAAATTTTCTAAATTAAAGATAACGAAAGTCCTCCTTATCCTTTACAGGCGCGAAAAATATAGGTACCACGTTTGTTATTGTATTATTGAATATTGGGAAAGTAAATGACAAACGACCAAAAATATAAATCCCAGCATCATATTATTCTATTCTTCTTTCAGTTTGACAATTAAAAAGTGTTCCTAATCTTATCAACCGTACACCACATAACCAAACAAGATACAATAATTAAAAAACAACAGAGCGGTAACTGTATGCATGAATGAGTCGAGAGCGGGAATCAGCAGGAATCTTGAAAAGTGGATAAATAACCTTAGGTGATTGTTAAAGCATTTGACTGCTCTTCTTTATTTATTTATCTATTTATATAATACCATAAATGCCATAAATCAAAACAAAGTAACTGAAGCTGCCCAAAGCAAATGGATTCATGGGCTTAAATAAAATAATGGAGGGGGCGTTTCAAACAAGACTCAAGAATCCAATCTGAACTTAAAAGATAAAATTAATGGATTTGGAACGAGCATTTGCAAACGTGAGTTAAAAATGAGTTCGATGAATCCGAAAAAAAAAAACGTGGATCTCAAGTTACCCAATGATTGACCCGCGAATCCATTTATGTTTTCAAAATAATTTAATAAAATTTTTGTTTACTAATTTTTTTTAATCTTCTTAAATTATTAATTATATAAATAGTAAACTAATTAATTAAAGCTAAAGGTTAAAATAGTAAATATACAGAAAATTAAACTAATGTAAACTAAACTGCAAAGCCAGATGTCGACATTTTTCATTTTGTACACCACCATCCTAAGACCAGATAAGGTTCGAAAGTTTCAGTTTGTCATTAGGAATGCTTTAATTTTTGGTCAAAATGATTTTTTGTTTTTAGTGAATTGGTGGGTTAATTTTGAGTAGCCTGTGAAATTAGTGAACTGAGTTCAAATTAATGGTTTGTGTATGATATTTGTGTCTAAACCCATCACCCAACCGATTGCTATCCTTGTAAAATAACAGACAATATACGTAAGATGTGTGAAGAACACAATAAAAAAAAATAATTTATTTCATTCAAGAAAAATAGGAATGACACAACAGTGATATATGATTGGCAAAAGGAATGATCTCACCAAATAGAATGATCAAGTTGGCAATGCCTATATTCGGTAAAACAGTCATAGGAGTCGAGCTCTTCAATACAGATGGATTGAGAAAAATAGTTATTCCTTTTTCCCATCAAGAAAAAAATACAAAAAAAAGGAATACGGAAAGAGGGTTTTTTTCCCTACCATTTTAACTCTTATACACCCAATTTGAACTCAAGGCCTCGTATGCGAGGAATTGAGCTCTAAACCATTAGAATGTCTTTGGAGAACATGATACGAAAAGAGTTGGCAGCACGGCTAGGCACAAAGGATATTCATTAATCTTATGATATTATTATTTCAATAAAGAGTTTTTAATTGCATAAGATTAATTTACATAATTATTCTATGTTAAATATTTTTATATTTTTTATTATTTTCTTTTTTATTTTCATACAACTTACAACTTATATTTATATATTCTCTCAAATTTTGCTACGGTTGTAGAAGTCTTCAGATTCTATCAATGCACATCATAGCTAGCCAGCTGCTATATATAGGAACAAAACTTGCCTAAGATTTTATAGCGTTAACTGGAGTCTCGGGATGATGCATCCTGTTGTGCGGCATATCACTATAATTCTAGCAAACATGATGAAACCAGAATCTGGTTGGAACCCATCTAGCCTTTTTAGTGATCCCACGGCCACTGGGATAGGGTTACTTGCACTTCTCTGCCTCCTGTTTTCTTGCATCTCCTTTATAACACGCCCCTCAATTTCTTCCATCTCTGTGGAACTGGAGATCTCCACCTCCAGGATGGCGTCTTTCTTGGCTTTACTCTTCCTCTCCAAGACTCTGTTCTGGTACATTTATTCCTTGATGGTCCTGCTATCTTTGTTCTCTGACCGCAGGCGGACTTTCATCAACAACTTAGTGGAGTGTTTACAAGTCGTTGTTTCTTTGGCACATGGTTTCAACATGGACTTCACTGCCGCAGACCCCAACGACCCGCAGCCCGATATTGAATCCGGGGATTTGGGAGGGAACATCGAAGCCGCAGCAGGTCAGCCTGATATTGAAGCCGAGGATTTTGGAGGGAACTTCGGAGGTTAGAGGGTGTCTGTTTTTATGTTTTCGTGTAATGGCTAAATCTGATTGTCTGTGTACCGGGGACGTATGGTAATAACTCGTGACGGTGACTTTGTCAGTTCCCGGTTGCTAGTTTCAACTACTTGCTTGTTTTTCAAGAGTCGGGGGTCTTAATAATATGCTTTGAGGATTGAAAGATGCATCTGATATTTGCTTTTGGCTTTATGTTGGAAATAAATATTATACACATTTCTCCCCTTTGTGTGTGCGTCCGTGTTTCTCCTCTCCTTTCTCATCCTTTGGAATCGAAAGTCATGGGAGCGATGTTTTGGGGAAATTAAAGCATTTTGGCGTTGAGAGCAAAGCCTATTTTTTCCCTCACGCCCATTTAATTTGCACCTTGTGAACTCCGCCTCTTTCTCTTCCGCCCTCGAACAAATACGACAAGTGGTGGTGGGCGGCAGATCGCCATTCCCGCCGCCGCCGGTGCCCTTCGTCTCTTCTTCCACGATGGCATCAGCGCCACTTATCTCTTCCAACTCATTAAACAAAGCCTTCCCAGTCCATAACCTTCAAGGATGGATGTGGGGGTGGGGGTTAGGGTAGGATTCTCCTTCCAACTCATTCAACAAAGCCCTCCCGGTCCATAACCTTCAAGGATGGATGTGCGGTGGAAGTAGGATTCTCCTTCCAACAAAGCCTCAGTATCCGAGGTAGGGTTCTCCTCCTTTGGATCAGGCACTAAAATATTTTATAACCTGGATTGTCAACCCCTCTCCCTCTTTTTCATTCATTGATTGGTTGTTCTCCGTCCGTATATCTTTTTCCTATTAGTTGACAGGATTAAATGGCCAATTCTCTTCGGGATCCTCCATTCCAAAGAGTCTTAAAAACCCTAAAACAAGAGAACAAGGTAGAATACGAGTCGACACTTGTACTGCGCGAATCCATACAAAGTTAAAAATTTTGACATTTTATATATATATATTTTTTGAGTTAGCCCCGAAATTAATTTTAAACCCCTTAACTTTTAAATTTAATAGATTCTATATATTAAAATTAGTTAATACTTTTTATTATGATTTAAATATATTTTTTTTTGTCTTCTATTATGAATTTTGATGAAGTATAGAATTCGATGAGAAGCCCAAAGTTTCCCTCAAAAAACTATATAAGTTACTAATGAGTAAAAAAACTCACTATTCATAGAGTACAGAACACCGCCTAAACAACATGAGATATGAGAATGTAACATTGTAACAAAATCTATATTTGAATTTTCAGTTTTATTCATGATAATTTAAACCATTTAAACTTATGTTTTTCTTATCATTTTTATCAATTCAATTCAATTATTTTAATTTTTAGTATAAAATATAAAAATATAATTTTTTTTATTTTTATGATTTTTTTGTTAGCCTTCTGCCTTGTAACGTTTTGGACATATGTTAGCTTCGTAACATACCATGCTCCATGACTTCAGAGAAGTACGATTCATTACCAAAATCTGTTGGCAAGATCAGAACCCAATTAACGGTTTTCCGAGAGTGCTTAATTAGAGAACCCTCCTAGCCTGATCATGATGGGCCACACACAATCTTACATGTGAAGCAGGCATATCTAATTGGCCGCGAAAGCTGAAGGAATCAATCAAATTAATTACTCCACATAATTGGATTCGTCGTCTACAAATTAGGAAAATCCATCATGATGCATGGTTAGAACTTAAAGCCCATCAAGAATCAAGTGCAAAAGCTACTCCATCTCTCCATAATAGACTCGGTGGGAAGAGAGGGCAAACTCGTCATTAATTGTTCACCCCATGTGCTTCGTATCAGGTTGGATAAACAATTGAGCAGCTATATACGACCTTTCACCTTTTCAAATATATCGAGTGGCTGAAAGGATAATGAACACATACCCACCAAAAATAAATAATAAAAATACAACTTCCACTTTTTTGAGCAAAACAAAATTTAATATTAAAGAAAAAAAGCCGAAAGAAAAACCTTATTAACTTCAATCCACAAGTGTATTCTACTATCAAAAATAAATAAATGACAAAAACACCTTCTCAGCAGTTTCGATTACAAAATATCCTCCTTGGTTAAAGCCACAATTCCTTACAAATCCTAAGCATATAATCTTTGTCTGGTGCCATCTACGCGACATTTTTTGGAAGGTCTTGCCTTTCCTTTGACATACGCGTGTATATCAACTTTACATATCTAACCAATCAAAATACAATAAAACCAACCAGCAAAGTAAATATAATCATGGATATGGTGGTTCCTGAGCGGGAATGGTCTGGAATCTTTTGAGAATTAGGTTAATCTTAAGTGATCGTTTAAGTTGTAACTTTGATGAGAGAAAAGAAACTTCTTTGTTATATCTACTTAATTTATGGATTATGGATTCATTTATCTATTTAAGGGATGGAGGATGAAGAACTCCTTTGTTATATTTACTTAATTTTGATCTTTCTTCTTGTCGCATGCCAAAAACTGGAAATCGTAACACAATGGAAATTTCTTTTAATCATATTTTTAATCTATGGTTCTTTTCTCTCCCGTTTCACTTTACAGTTTGAGTTATTTCTTAATTTTATCTTTCATTTCTTTCCCTTTTCATGTTCTTTCAACTGAATAATTATTTCATGACTAGGAAGCTAATATATAACTGTATCTACGAATATATTCTTATCATATTGACATAATTGAGTATGGTTATAATTTTATGCATTCTTTTATGGTTTTTTAATTTTTAAATTCTTAAAATAACAATTTCAAAACAAGAAAATTAAGAAATAAATAAAAACTGTAAAAAAAACGTAAAATTAAAAAGCAAAAAAATGAAGAAAATAAAAATACAATGGAGAGAGAGAGAGAGAGAGAGAGAGAGAGAGAGAGAGAAGAATCGATCCTATCTTAAAGTTGGTGAAATATGCCAACTTCATTGAGATTATAACAAACGTTATGAGCTTACATAGAAAAATGAAAAGAAAAAAAAAAAATTAGAATTGTGATCACATAGTGTAATTACACCACTAAAGTATTTAAAAGGACAAATAGATGACATGTCTTCCCTTGTCGTGACATCATAGATGCTGGATGTAGCGTAAATGCATGGGATAAAAATATTGTAACAAATTGATAATATAATTTTTCATTTTTTTAATACACATTACAATTTTAAAGTACATGCGTCAAGTGCGTTTTTGAAAGGACTCTGTTGGCCTGGCACCCTCCAATTTTGACTACAATTCTATTAGTTGTTTTCCCTCTTATAATTTGTTTTATTATTATATTATTAGTCGCCAAATATAATCATTTAAAAAATTTACTCTGATTAAAAACGAATTTATGATATAATTTAGGGGAGGGGTGATAACAAAAATTAATTTTTGAACATTTTTTAGTACAAGTAAAAGTTCATTTATTTATCTTTAGTGATTAGAAAAATCAAAAATTGATTTTCCTATTCTAAAATAATTTTTCCGCTCGACATGCGGTACAGTCGTACAGAGTCAAACCTTTGAAGTGTTTGATTAACTTGTTGCATTAAATTTTGCCCATATTTCATGATCTGAATATTTTTATTATTTAAAAATATAATTATTTTGAAAAATAGATTTTCTTAATAAAGTTCCAATTAACGAAGAATCTTTCTTATCTAAATAATAATTACATTTTATTGTTTTACCCTGAATTGTAGTTTATATCATATATAATTTTAGTTTACTAAAATAAAATGTTGTATATTTAATAAGATTCAGTTTTACATGACTTTGTATGCATAAATTAGGACATCACAAAACTTGAAATAGGGAGTTTATAATATAATAATTAAAGGAATGAGGTTCCAAATCTAAACTTGGTAAGAATTTGCATCTTAAAAACTTTTAATTATGAATTTTATTTATCAATATATTTTTAATAACAGTTTTTGACTTTGAAAATTTCATTGTAGCACTGTTTTACTTATTTTATAGTATGTGAAATTTCATCCAATATTCGTAAGTTTATATTTTATTTATTTTCTTTTTTAGATTTATGAGAGTTTTTGTTGTACTTTCTTTTTTTCATCGTCCATTTGTTTTTTAATATGTGATCGTAATATTTGTGAAGTTTTATGTATTCATTTTTGTTTTAACACAATCTATTCATTGAGTTAAAATACTTAAGAAGACTTTGGTCATTGGAATCATGTGCATTTATCGCCATCCATTTCATACAATATGATTTAAACAATTTTAAAAATACATTTTTATATATTGCAATAATATTATTATATTTTATAATGTTACATTGGCATGTTACTTATGTCCACTTTACGCATATTGTATTAAATAAAATGTTAAAAAATAAAGAATAAAAAAAAAGATAGAGTGCAGGACAAAAAACGAAAATAAAAAAAAGTTGATGAACACTTGCATTTCAAGATGTGAGAATAGGAATATTTTGTTCATAAATATATTTTTTTATAGCTATTATATTACAGTAATATTTTCTGTTTGGAACTTATTTCTTTGTATATGTTAAACACAATTATGAATTTTATTTTTAAATAACTTTGTATTGCAATTTTGTTGAAATAATCTTTAACTGTGAACAAGATTCAATATAATTTAAAAATTCATATTTTAAAATTTATACAAAAAATGATTAAAAAAATGTATGTAATATGATTATTTGTGCAGGTTGCATTCTAATATTATTTATAATGGTACTTTTGATATTTATGTTGTCTTATTAAAAATCTCTTTTTTGTGCTTTCAATATTAAATGGAAAGGTTAATTACACCAACATTCCTTATGAGTTATTATAATTACAATTATACATTTGTTCCTTTTGAAATTACAAAAATCATTCTTTCTATGTTTGAAATACTGACATATATGGTTTTCTATTAGAGTTTTTAGATGGTAATTGATCATAAAAATGTTAACTATTTTTTTCATTATGGTATCTAAATTCTAGCCTTTGTTTAAAAATTAGAAAAAAGGGCTCAAATACAAATAATTATAGTTTATTGTCTTAAAATTTTAATTTGTTACAGTCAAAATATCTTGAAATTTGATTTATTATGAAGGGCATCATGTTCCACAAAATGGAAGAAAATTTTTCAAAAATGAAGGACATTTGTAAATTCAAAAAATTAATTAATGTAATAGTTAATTTTCACCTAAAACACTTATAATAAAAATGAAAATTGTAGACTTATAAAATATAGTTGGAAGGATTTTATAATATCAAAAAAAAGTAGATTTTTACTTAAAGGTTAGCAGCATCCAGGAAGCAACGCTAGACCTACGAAAACCATTCTTAAAATTTTAACTTCATTGATTACAATCTAAATACAGGAGTGCGTATGATGGATATGCCTCATGTATGTATGTACGTATGTATGTATATTATGTCATGGTTAGATGCATAGATGATATAAAAAAATATATTAATTTCATATGTTTGTATAAAGAAACCATCATTCCCAATGTTTTGCAAAGTTGTCTGGCTTTAGTGTTAAAGCTGTTTTCTCTCACTTGGCTTCTCAAGTTGTATTTTAAAGCCGTCGGTTTCCACTCTTTCTGCCTTTTCAATCTTTGCATAATGATATCTTTGATGATTACAATCTTGCGTCATGCATGCGCGTATGCCTGGAATCGTGACATAAATATATAAATATATAATAATGACAGTTGTATAAAATTTTATTTGAACAAAAATTCTAGGTACGTATTTTAATGCAACCTGAATTTGAGGGTCCAACGCTTAATTCGATCGCATTAATCGACTATGTCAAAATTCTTCCATAAGTTCCTTAAAAAATTATATTAATTTATTGTTTATTATATTTTATAAGAGTTGTAAAAGAAATTAGATATTTTCAAAGCGTAAATTCGCGAGCAATTGAGGTAATTTTCAAATTATTCCTTTTTACATGAAATCTAATTATGCATGTAATTAGGAACTTTGATCGTACATGAAAAGAAATAACTAAAGGAGCAAAGCACGGGTTCTGATTTGGTATGTTGATAGATGACAATCTAGATAATTATTTTTATTCTCTAGATTCAAGTAAGTGGATCCATCATTTTATTATAGTACGTGTGCATGTCTTGTAAAAATGGATTATTATCGTATAAGTGGATATTTCTTTCTATGACTTTACAAAAATTATTTTTATGGTAGAAATGATTTTTTTTTTCTCTCTATCAAAATAATTTTTCTAATCGTGTATTTTACAAAATCTTTCATTACAGAATATGTACTTGAGTAAGCAAATTTAATTATTTTTTATGTAGAACAATCAAGTATGAGTATTTTTGACAAGGCACAAATAAAACAATGAATTTTCTTGTGCACGGAGGTTATGAACAAATTGGACGGAATGAAACCTTAAGTCTGATGGGCCATGGCCCAATTCGTGCAAACGCCACTACACTATTGGGCTTAATTAATTTGGGCCCAATCCACCTTCCAATTAAACACTTCAATCCAAGGTTCCGCTTCATAGCTTGTGGGCCACTTCTACCAGGCCGATTCTTCATCATATGTTGGCCCAACTTGAAAAACAGCCACTGAAATTTCTCGTCTGGACTAAAGTCATTGGGCCTGGTAAAACTTTTATAAAGGGTCCACCGGCGAGACCTTGGTATCTGTATCAAAGTGTCCATTCGGGTTAGAATGGGACGGGGTCAAGATAGAAATTTTTCACTATTTTTAAATAGGGCAGGAGAAGGGGAAATATATTCCAACTCCATTCTTCACGTTAATTGAATATTATGTATAATTATATACATTTATGGATGTAAATATATATTATTTATTAAAATAAATTGTAAACTAGTAGATGTATGCAATATTTTAATCAAAATTGTTTATAAACTGGTAATTAGTTATGTGTAATTTTTAGTAATTAGTCAATTAAACTACTAATCTGATCACTCCACTAAATAATAAAAAGAAAGAACAGTAAAAGAAATAATTCTAACTAAACATAAATATTAATTGTGATGAAATATGCATTTCATCACAAAAACTAATATTTTGGTCATAATAAAAAATTTTAAAATGTAACAGAATCAAATTCACCGTAAACAAAAATGAAACAAGATAATATGGAGTTTTCACCTTAATCAATGTAGAGGTTCTAGCCTGTTATTTAACACACTGAACCTGTTTAAAGAGTAGTGCTTGTAATAATATTAGTAAACTAATTCCAAAATTAAGTTTATTTTTTCCCTAACAAACACCCAGAGACAAGTGGGAAAGTGGGATAGGTGAGGGTGTAAACAGAGAGATTTTTGAAAACGAAGCAGGGAATAGTGAGCGATCCTCCACTCCAATTCCACTGCATTGCCATCCTCAGATCAAAATGCACTTTCCTAGTTAAATTTCAGCATATTATCTACTCATATTACAATGTAAAATATATAATACTTGACTAGTAATTTCTCAGGTGCGTATTGAACACCTCAAACTGGTCATACTTAATGGTATGCAAGCAATTATGTGCAGCCTTAGGACATGATCCAAGAGTTGAACAGAATGAAATCCGAGAACACAAAGCTGACTGACATGCTGACTATTTTGAGCAGAAACGACAGTGATTTGATGCAAAGGCGCTCTGAGGGAGATATGTTAAAGACTGGGAAAAGGAACGCCGACGTCACCGAAAATCTCGACAACTTTGTGGGAAATCTCTCTTTTAAACACTGTTCCTGTAAAAATGGTCACCTGGAATGCCAAAAGTGATCAAACCAAATGTTTCCAGAGTGTGCAAGTCGATCCGTCAGATGTCAGCCTGGTGAGCTCATAGATATGTTAAAGACATGGCAAGCAAGAAATGTTGACTTGCTCCTGGGGAATGCTTTGTGCCAAAGGTCCAGAAAAGTATCGATGATCCATCTCTCTTAGTAGTCACATATGAAGGCTAGCACTATCACTACCACCCCACTTCACGTGCTGATATTTCAGCAGTGTCGCCAATGATTGGAGTAGCTGGAGATTCAAACTGCGGCTCAGCTTGTTCTACGGGAAGTCTTGACTTTACAAATCCATCATATGTAACAAAATTCAAAAGGCTATTGCCACCCATGAGAGGAGTGAAATTCAGTAGTTTTTGGTCAAACAAATGACTTCTTCATTGACGAGAAATCATTGGTTCACTGCTGCACTAGCTGCAACAATAAGAAGCAAAATAGTAGATGAGATTGTATCACGAAAGAATGATGATATTGAATCGAGTGCAAGGTTAATGTTAGAGTGGAATTTGTGAAAAGGATCGTGTACGTGTATGTGTTTAATTATTGAAAAATTTGCAGCTATGATTGGCATTAAGAGAAATTACGTTTACTGTAAATTCTACAAGAGCTGCATATATATAAGCATCAGTTCAATAGTGAATGTGTGTAATAATAGAATAATAAATAATTATTTATATATGTAAAAGAAAAAAAATGAATTTAGATTTAAGATAAAAATTTTATTGATTATTATGTTGATAGGATGTCTGAAGATTGAAATTGTGCTTCCAAACATAGTTAATGATTCGTCTTTTTCAATCAATAGAAAACCTGGTTTCCAGTGCACTACGTTTAGTTCTTGAAATTTAAAGAGAAGGAAAGAAAAAGTTAAGGAAAATTTTTTGGGTCGTTTAGTTAATAAGAAAAGCATTATAATAAAGAAAATTAAAGGGAAATTGTAATTAAATAAAGAAAAATAAAAAGAAAACTATTATAACTCTTATTTTTCTTTTAAAAATTTCACCAATTCAATTTTCTTTCCTGTCTACGTTGCTGCCGTTGGGAAAGAACAGAGTGCTGCTGCTGTTGTCTTTGGAGAGGGAGAGGTCCGCCGCTACAGCTGTCTGGTGAGGGCCGCCACTGTTGATGTCTGTTGCCCGAGGAAAACAGGAAAAGGGTTGGCGGTAAAGAGAGAAGCAGAGGCTAGAAAAACCAGGGAGAAAGGTTGCTGCAGAAGTTCTAAGCCGAAAGAAAAGGATGCCATTTTCTTACAAATCCATTTGTAGGTAGGCTTCAAATTTAATCTCACCTTATGATTTATCAGAGTTATAGATTTCAGTAGTGGAATTGTGAATTTGCAGTCATAAGAGATGAAGTTTGAGCATGTATAAGAGTGTAGAGATTGCATATGTTAAAATGATTCATGGATGCTGAAGATTTGGATTGTAATTTTGTTGGAAGCAATGTAGGATTGAGATAGCAAGAGCATGTGTAGAGATTTTATGGCTTCACACGATGAGCATGTTGCTGGATAAAGGATATAATACAAACAAAGGATATAATACAAGGATACATTTATATATATGCTCACACAAACACAAATGAATCACAAGAACACTATGAAATCCTTTCATGCACACTTGAATCCATAAAACAGCTAGAAAGGGGCAAGAACAAAGTAAGAAATACGCCTACAACATGCTCAGAATTGGATTCCTAGCCAGAAATTCAAGGAAAATGGGAAAACGAAGCAAGGAAGACCAAACGAACCATGCTGCACATGCAGATTTAATTCTATGTGACTTTAGTATAGGGACTATAACGTTTTTTAGAAAGCTCCAAATTATGAAAGGTCTATTTCATATTAAACTAGATGTGTAGATATTTCCATCCGTACATATATTATCTCTTTCTTCAGTTTAGATTAAAGCAGTTTAATTATTTAATTTGAATAAAAAACAGCTTCTGAACTATCGGATTAATTCTGCGCGAGTTTAGAGTAATGACCATAACTTTCTGCAGGAGGTCCAAAATCAATCACAGATTGTTTTATATTAAAGTAGACTCATAGAGCTTTCCAACCATATATATATATATCATAGAAAAAATATTTTATAGTAATCCAGTTTAGATTTATAAGTTAACTGCAGATTCTAGGCCTAGAAAAAGAACAAAATTTATATAATTGGTATTTTCTTCAATTATATTAAATTTTGGGTCCAAAATAATGATATGAGACATTTGAGAGTATGACAAACCACAGGTGACGAATTAGAAGAATTTTGGAATTTTTATATAGTAATTTATTAGAGAAACTACGCAAGGACATGGTTGACTGGAATTACAGATATAAGTTATAAAATTATATCAAACAAGAATTGAATTGACGTTCCCCTTGAATGAACAGTGACATAAGGACTCAAGTCCAGTGAGGCACAAAATTACACAAGTTAAAAGTTTGTGAGTTACTTGAAATTTTCATAGCTTTTATAAATTACAAATTATTTTGAAAAACTATTTTGAATACTAGTGAAATGGTTTTGTTTTTATTCTGAAAGAACTATGATATGTTGAATTGAAATCATTTTTGAAGTTCATTTTGGATGTGAGCAAGTACTGTAATAGCTTGCAAAATGTCTATTGGAAAGTATGCTGAAATTTTCCTTATATGTAAAAGCATATTTTATGTGATGATTTTAATTAAATGAAATGTTTTGAAAATTATCTTATTGAACCTTAATATTTATAAAGAAAATATTTTCTAATCAATGCTCATTGTAATGTTTATTAATGCAGAGGAACTAGTTTCAACCTTTACAAATAGTGTAGAAGTTTTGGACCTTTAGTTAGGATCAAATTGACCCTCTCAATTGGGGTTATAAATTGAAACAACTGTTTCAATTGAAAATAACGGTTTGGTTGCACGTGACACTCTAAATCGAGGTTAAAGGTTCAGCTACATGACCCATACAATTGAATTTAAAGATTGAAAATCAACTGACCCTCTCAATCAGAGTTATAAATTAAGACAACTAGTTCAGTTTCACAATTGTTTCTGTTACACGTGACACTCTTTAATTTAAGTTACAGACTAAAGCACTAATCAGTAGATTGATAAATGAAATGTTCAAACCATGAGCAAATGGATGCAAAAGGAAAAGAATAGTTTGACACGATATGAACACCAAAAATGTTTTATAGGCAAAAGATTATTTTAACAATATGTTAAAATATTTTTTATCTTATTCACATCTCACAAAAATAGGTATATCCCTTACTAAGCAATTTTTCACTCACAAAAAATGATTTAAATTTTACATATGCCAAGGCTACTGAGAATTTGACGTGTAGATGGTAGAGTCACATTCAAGATTGAAGACTTTTACAATGTTTAATTTTATTAAGCTTTCAAAACAATGCATTTGAATTTTCGCTACAAGAAAAGCATGTGAGGAAAATTATATTGTAATTTTATGCGTATGTCAAACTTATTAGTATTACATGGAATACGAGTTCTAAGTTTCAATTGATGTTTTGATGATTTGGACTTTGATATTATCAAGTTAAAAGATTTGGGAGTACTGCCATATTGGAAACAGTGGTTTAGTTGCACGCGACACTCTAAATCGAGGTTAAAGGTTTAGCTCTATGACCCATTCAATTAGATTTAAAAATTGAGAATCAAATGACCACCCTTTTAATCGGGGTAATAAATTGAAACAACTAGTTCGGTTTAACAACTGTTTCGGTTGCACGTGACCCTATTTAATTTAGGTTACAGACTAAAGCCCTAATTAGTAGATTGATACATGGAATATTCAAACCATAAACAAACGGATGCAAAAGAAAAAGAATAGTTTGAGACGACATTAACACAAAAAATGTTTTATAGGTAAAAGATTATTTTAACAATATGTTAAAATGTTTTTTTTATCTTGTTCACATTCTACAAAAATTGGTATATCCCTTACTTAGCAACATTTCACTTACAAAGAATTATTTAAATTTTATAGATGACAAGGCTACTGAAAATTTGACGTGGGCATGGTAGAGTCACATTCAAAATTGAAGACTTTTACAGTGTTTAATTTTATTAAACTTTCAAAACAATGTATTTGAATTTTCGCTACAAGAAAAAGCATGTAAAGAAAATTATATTGTCATTTTACGCATATATCAAACTTATTAGTATTACATGGAATATGAGTTCTAAGTTTCGATTGGATGTTTTGATGATTTGGATTTTGGTATTATCAAGTTGAAAGACTTGGGGGTACCGCCATGTTGGAAACAATGGTTTAGTTGCATGTGATACTCTAAATCGAGGTTAAAGGTTCAACTACATTACCCACCATATTGAGTTTATAGACTAAAAATCAAATGACTCTTTCAATCGGAGTTATAAATTAAGATAACCAGTCTGGTTTAACAACTGTTTTGGTTGCACATGACCCTCCTTAATTTAGGTTACTGACTAAACCTCTAATCAATATATTAGTACATGCAATGTCCAAACCATGAGCAAACAGATGCAAAAAGAAAAGAATAGTTTGACATAACATGAACACCAAAAATGTTTTATAGGCAAAAGATTACTTTAAAAAAAATTTTAAAATGTTTTTTATCTTGTTCATGTTCCACAAAAATTGGTATATCCCTTACTTAGCAACCTTTCACTCACAAAGAATGATTTAAATTTTATAGATGACAAAGCTGCTGGGAATTTGACGTGGGGATGGTAAAGTCACATTTAATATTGAAGACTTTTACAGTGTATAATTTTATTAACCTTTCAAAACAATGTATTTGAATTTTCGCCACAAGAAAAGCATATAAGGAAAATTATATTGTAATTTTACGCATATATCAAACTTATTAGTATTACATGGAATATGAGTTCTAAGTTTTGATTGAATATTTTTATGATTTGGACTTTGGTATTATCAAGTTGAAAGACTTGGGAGTATTGCCATGTTGCGTACCTAAATTTGGGGCGAACTAGTTTTAACATAAATAAAAAATCATAACTGATTAAAGAATACTAAAACATATTATTTGTATGATGCGGCAAAAAGGATGAATCCCTCTTCGTATTGTACAAGTTTCATGCAATATGTTTGGAACAGACCTTTCACCTCTCAAATAATTATCAAACTTCACCCGACCAAATACTATTTAATAAAATTTTCATTCAAATTCAAATTTAAAATTTCCCTCTTATATAACTAATTAATTAATTTTCAATTATTATACATATTCACAATCATATCAATATCCTTATGTATACGCATAATCACACACACACGCACAATATCATATAAACTAATCAAAATTATTATATATTATTACACCATTCAATTATTATTTATGTATATATTCCAATAAATCAAAAATTTCAAAAACATCAAAACTTTACAATTAAACATACTACACACAACCCAACACCACGCCTCTTCCTTCTCCATTAAAATTAACATTATCTGTCTATATATTCTCCATTAATATGAAAACTGGATTAAATGCAAAAAGTGGTTGTTACACATAAAGAAGAGTATTGTGTGTGGAGCAATGGGTTCTTGTCCCAACTAGGGTTCAAGTCTCCTTATTCCGTTAGGTTGGGGATTTGGTGTGGTAAAGGAAGAAGAAATAAAAAGAAACAAAAGTGTAAAAAAGAGTATACATATCGTTGAATGCATTAATAATTTGTGTTTATGCAGTGGAAAATATAAATCTCAACTATCACATAATTTCTTTCTAATGGAATGATTTTTTTGAAGTTGTTTATGTACTTATAGAGGTGAAGTGTAACCCACAAAAACTTTGGGACATAGTAGTAATATTCACAAAAATATTATTGGAAATTATAGTAAAGGACTTGATTAATAAATTCTTCATTTTGTTTAATTCTTTTCGTGTGGAATATTGGTTGAAATCATAAAGCATGAATGGAAGGAAATAAGCACGTAGTTGTGACTGTCAAAATTACCAAAAAATTGAGATATTGATGGAGGACTATTACCATATTCAAAGAAGCTAAATTTGGGGAGCCTTAGACTAATTTTAGGGTGGAGAATGCAAAGAAATTTGTGTGAAATTCTCTCTAAAATCACAAGAAAACCAAGCTTCCATAATTAGCTCAACTGCATTTATATATATATATATATATATATATGCATTGTCTAAACCTAGAAAAAATATTTCTGCACCCCAAAACCTTAAGCAGTCGTCTAGAGGCTACAGAGAAGAGGGAAGGATGAAACTCTGTGCTAAACATGCAGGATTCATGGTGAGTCTTCGAACCAAACTTGGCAAAATTCATTGATATACGTAGGAATTTTATTTTACACACTTAGGCACTTGATGCATGAGATTTCTATAGGCAACACAAGAATCAAAATTGGGTTGTGATATTGGAACTATACTGGACGAGCTATGCATAGAGATTTTGGTGAATTATTGGGTAACCTTTGAAGAAATTGTGAAAATTTTACCATAGATTTTTTATGTTAAGAATATGATTTAGAAAACCCACAAACCCTTAGAACATGTTCACATAATGAATAGAAGAATTAAAATTGAGTAGGAATAAATTTGGTAGCTGAACGCGACTTTTGCACACAAGCAAACTTGTGCTACATCCACAACCTGTGGTTGCACTGCCATGTGTCGCAATCACTAGCCTCGTGCGGTCATGGGTGAGACCACAGTACACCCTATGGCCAAGGTTGTGAGTCTGCCGCAACACCTCGCATCCGCTACTCAACCCATTGCAATCATGGGCTTTAACCATGGCACAAGACTGAACACACCACTGCCTGATTCGTGGCCGCAGAAGAGGTTCCTCTGGCCGTGATACTTCTTTCCACAATTGTGAGCCAGGCATTGACATGTACAAAATGTCCTACAGCTCATTGTGCAGTCACATAACCCATTTTCGTTGTTGTGTGCAATGTTCTCGGGAGGGCAAGACTTGAAAAATGGCCAAAGTTCAATTTTAATGCAAAGTTTTGCCACTTTTAAACCCAATATGAGCCAAATTAATTAAAACATGGCCACAAGATACAGAGATAAGTGAACTAACACTTAGAATTGTATTAAGAAGCATATAGGGATTGAATTTCCATTGAATTAAGAATTAATTTAGAGAATTGTTCTAACCTAAGTAGGGAATTGAGACTTAAACTAGTAAGATTCAAGATCACTGAATGGGTATCAGGTAAGTCGATTTACCCTGCAAGCTTTTACAACTACTTTTAAATGAAATATTTTGTGAAAATCTAATATTCTTTTACTGAAATTATTTCATAATGCTTTCTGAAAGGTTTCTTCTATTGCTTACTTAAACTGGCATGCATTCTTTTGAAATGCTTTTCCTAAAAATGTTTTGGATGTTGGCAAATAGAAAAAGAATTGTGTTCTTGAACTGTTTAAATTCATTAACAAAGTATACTGGACTATAGTGATAAGTTGCCCTAGGGACCAACCAATACCGTGTAGAAGTTAGTTTCACCCACTCCTTCGGCAATAAGTGAAATATACAACTCAAACCAGGATTATAAGTTTGGTTATATGACCCACTCAACCAAAATTAAAGGTTGGGATACATGACACAATCAATTGAAATTATAGATTGAGATAAATGACTTTCTTTAACTGATTTAAAAAACCTAAGGTCTTAATCAGTAAAAATGATACGCATACTACTTGAGTCCTTGAACATGTCAAATAATAGTACATGTGAAACAAATATGTGATTCATGACACCTGAATTCTTATCTATTTACTTTCTTGCAAATTTTTAAGTAAATATTTGAATTTTGTTAAATATTTTACTATATTTACATCTTAATTACAAAAAGATAAGTAACAGCTTAATGAGTGATTAATCGCTTACGTTTTTTTTAAACTCCTTTTGTAAAGAATTCTATTGAGGAAAAATAAATGTGGGGATGGTAAATGGCATTGGAGAGGAAGAATTTGACTATAATTTTGCTCAACAAATAAGACTATAATGTAAAAGTATAAATTTATTTATTTTTTATGACAATGTAATAGACTTTCTTTTTTCTCGTAACAAAGCAGCTTGATGGTTTAGCTGGTTAATATTTGAATTTTGATACTTGTCGTCGTGTTGCCATCTCAAATTGAGAGCGTAACATGAAGTGACACATTTTGTAAAAAGACAATGAAGTCCTACTCCTACCTGTCCTTTACTGGCGGCTCCAAGTGCGTTCGAATGAGGGCTTTGACTTAACATTTAAGAGCGTGGGAGTCAAAATTACTTGTGTTGAAATAGTCAAAGCATACACTAAGACCGATGGGCGGGATGATATATGGTGACTCAGCGCAACATTCCCCAACTAATTCTTCGTTATTTAATTTCAAAACAAATTCAAAAGTTAGCTGAAACAGCTTACTTCTACAACAAGAACCGAAAAATAAGGGATCCGCATTAACATGATTTACAGCTAGCATCTGTACACCAAATTAAGAATTTAGTCGATGATCGCATTGCCCTCAAAACATCTCAAAACTTGAAGTGAACATGAAAAAAAAAAAAAGAAATTGGCGCTTAACCTTTAGTTGCATGTATTCACTGTGTGCGCATTAATTAATCCTTCGCAAACTAATTAACAGCAAATTTGTTGCAAATAAATTTACAGTCATCACATCTAAGTCTATTCCGCCAAATTACCAAATCTGCAGTGGGTTTTACAAAACTAGAAAAAAACCAACCAAAATTGAAGAAAAGAGAGTCGTAAACCCTTTTAAGCTATTTTTTTGATATATTAATTATATGTACTTATCATCACCAATTAACTATATTTAGGGTAATGTACTATAGTGATATTTAAAAATAAAATTGTATATACTATCTCCATGTATATATATTTTCAATTTCAAAAACCAAAACTATAAAAATGATATATCTTTATTAATAGCACGATTTGTGCGTTGGAAAATTTTTTATCGCTTCACTTTGGGGAATACAGCTGCAAATCAGCCAAAAAAAATCTCATTGAAAGAGGTTATCGTATATTCTAATTTTGTAATTATGTGATATAATTTCGATTGAGTATGATTAATGGTGTTTTTGGAACGATGAATTCAAGTTGTACCTTCACTTTAAGATACCATGACATTGATGCTAATTAAACAATTAATTTTATACATTTATGCAATGAGATTATTTAAATATGTTTGTTTTATTTTCTATTTTACTTTATTTTTATGAAGGTGTTCTTAGGATTTTTTTTTAATATTTAATTGCTTACGTTCTAAAGTGCATTTTGATCAAACAAAAAATGTTGATGTTCAGAAGTTTAACAAACCTTAGTGATTATAACCCAAAAATAGGAGTGCATATTTGGTTTTTTATGTACCTACAAGATTTGTAACTAAACAAAAGCATCCATTAAAATTTTACTTGAATTAATATTAATATCAGTGATAACAATAACCCAGAGAGCGGATTTGTTTGACTGTCTTCTTCCCCTTTCTTTTTGTATCCTTTGTGTTTTTTCCCCTCCTGTCTCCCTTACCCTTTCTCTGATCATTTTTTTCTATTTTGTTTTCATTGTATGCTTTTTAAATATCTTTAATACTTGATAGTACCTTGTAACTCATGACGAAATGAGATTTAAAAGCAAAAATAGTACTAAATTTGACAAAAAAATATAAAAACTTTGATATATATCGTTTGAAAATTAAATAATTGAAAGAATTATTTTAATTTAACTTAATACCCACCATATAACAAGTAATTCATGGATTATTTGTGCAAACAAGTAACGAAATTTTAAATACATTGAAAAGCAACAAATTAACATCGATTCTCCCCCCCTCGATTATATGCACAATGATCAAGGCAGCACGAGTGGTCCGATCTGCAAAATTACACGTCGATCTTAGTAATGCGATTTATTAATAGCCGATTTGTGGTCAGCACTGTAGACGTCCTAGTACTATCTGTTATAAGGATTATAATTATTTTACATCTTAAGGAGGTAGCAATTTGTTCAGTATGTTAATTTAATATATATCTATATATATATATATATTATATTGTAATATATAAGTCAGACACGAATGCCGTTTGCACAGAAAATAGTTCATTTATATGATCATTACCACTCCAACAACAGTTAATCTTCTAATTTGTGCTAAAAAAAATGAACCTCAAACCTTCGTCGAACCAAATAATATATTCCATAAAACTAAAGGAACTCTTCCAAGTTGAAAGTAGAAAAATTTAATAAATGATTAAAGGAAAACTTCTATATCTGTACAACCCTAACCCAATTAATTTGAAGCTTTCCTCCTTTTGTTTTTGACTGATGAAATTTGACTTTATTCCATTTGGGAGGTGAAACTTATGCATGTGCTAAACAGTACCCACGAGTGCAAGTCCCCTGTTGGTCCCCATGGAAGACGATTCACGTGTCGCTTGTTCCTTGTTTCTCACTTCTATGTATATATACACACCAAAGCTAGCCTGTTGTATCGGGAAACCTGTCTTGCCAATTAGTTTCTTCGTCTTAGCTGAAATGTTGAACTCTTACATGAGGAATCTCTTTTTTCTTGTGGCTCTTCTCTGCCTTTTGTTTTCATCCAATACACCATCGTTCAATTCTCGCGGCAGGTTTCTGAATATCCGTAGGTGGAGCTTCTTCATCAACAGCTCAGAGCAGCGTTTAGAAGCCTTAGTTTCTGCAGCCCCTGGCCTCAACGTACTCATCATTGTCGCGAACACCAACCCTGAACCTGGTCTCAGCATACACATCACTGTCACAAACACCAACCTCGAGCCTGACATTGAGGCAGGAGAGAACAACGGAGTTGCCGGAGGTTAGATGATTCTGGAAGGGTGCTTGTTTTTTGCATCTTGTGTGATTGTTAGGTCGGAATGTTGTACTGTTTCTTCTAGCAACAGTCATCAGCACTCCTGACGGGGCTTTGAGGTTTTAGTTATATGCTTTGAAGATTGTGGGATGCGCCTGATATTTGATTTTGGGTTATGATGGAATGAAAAACCATGCATTCCTTACTTTGTTGTGTGTTTCTCCTCTGCTCTTTTATCCTTTGGAAATAAAAAAAACATAGTAATAATCAAACACGTACACATACACGATCCTTTTCACAAAGTTCTACCGTGAGATAATCCCTGCACTCAATTCAATATCATCATTCTTCTCTGATACACCCTCATCTAATATTCTACCTGTTATGGCTGCAGCAGCTAGTGCGGCTGTGAACCTACGATTCCTCGTCAAAGAAGAAGCCATTTTTTTCACCGAGAACTGTTGAATTTCACTGCTCTCACTGGTGGCAGTAGCTTTTTGAATTTTGCCACATATCATGGGATTTGTCAAGTCAAGACTTTCTGTAGAATCACTAGAGCAGGTTAAGCTACAGGTTGAATTTCCGGCTGCTCCGGTCACTGGCGACACTGCTGAAATATCAGCATGTGAAGTGGGGTGGTGGTGATAGTGGTGGCCTTCGTATGTGACTACTAAGAGAGATGGATCATCGATGCTTCTTTGCACCTTTAGCACAAATCCATTCCTAAAAAAAGCCTTTAACATTTCCGCTTGCCGTGTCTTTATTTTCTTCAACTAAAAATCTATGTACGTATAGAAGGAATGGATTACCTTCTTGACTGGGCAAGTCGGGGCGAAACAGCACTTGTAATAAGCTCTAGCAGATGGATTATCCCTCGTTACCTTTTTTCTCCACTGACATCCATCCTTCACTACCTATAAGAGAATTCAACAAATGTATTCAAAATATGAGTCTGATTACATGGAAGTTGAGTAAAGGCATAAGCTTACCAGTCTGACATCAGCGGGATCAACTTGTGCATAAACCAGGGAAGTATTTGGTTTGATCACTTCTGGCATTCGAGGTGACCATTTTTCACGGGGACACGGTTTAAAAGAGATATTTCCTACAAAGTCGTCAAGATTTTCAGTGTCGTTGGCCTTCCTTTCCCGGGTCTTCGACATATTTCCCTCAGAGTGCCTTCGCATCAGATCATTGTAGTTTCTGCTCAAAATTGTCAGCATGTTTGTCAACTTTCTGTTCTCGGATTTCATTCTGTTCAACTCTTGGATCATGTCCTGAGGCTGCACATCATTGCTTCCATGTCATTAAGTAAGGACAGTTTGAGGCGTTCAATATGCATCTTAAAAATTACTAGTCAAGTATTCCATATTTTGCATTGTAATATGAGTAGATAATACGATAAAATTTAATTGGAAAAGTACATTTTGATCTGAGGATGGCAATGCAGTGGGATGGGGTGGAGGATAGCTCCCCATCCCTACCTTGTTTTCAAAAATCTCTTCCCATTCTCACCCCCTCATCTATCCCACTTCCCCGCTTCCTTGTGGGTATTAGCTAGGGAAAAAATGAACTTAATTTTGGAATTAGTTTCCTAATATTAATGCAAAACATACTACTCTTTAACTGGTTTGGTGTATTAAATAGTGGGCTAGAACCTCTACGTTGATTGAGCTGAAAACTCCATATTATTTTTCTTTTACCATTTTTGTTTATTGTGGTAAATTTGGTTTTGTTGTATTTTAAATTTTTTTTAAGTACAGGGAAAATAATTAGTTTCTGTGACAATCTTATTATTTTTATCTAAATATTTTATTTAACTTATTTTAAAAATAACATGTATGCGCTTACAAGTTCCAAAAACATTTTATAAATTGCATAACTTAATAAACTATTTAAGATAAACTTAATCAAACACCCTCTAAATCTCGTGTCTACCAAAATCATTCTTATGCACCCGCACACTCACTAGACAGGAATAGATATTAAAAAAATATGTTATTGCTAATAATCATAATATTTTATATATTGCCACGTTAAAAAATGTTGTCTTAAACCTCAAGATTTGACTGAAATTTAGATTTTCATAACTTTTACGTTGATATAGGAATTATTCCTTATTTTATATAACATCCACCCAAATTTTGAAAATTTTCAATTTTTTTTTAATTTATTGCATTTTTAAGGTATAAATATCGATTATAAAATTTTGAAATGTATGTATATTCAATCAGTTTATATAAGGAGATAATTTGAAAAAAAATATAACAAGTATTACTATCATAAGAAACTCTAAGAATGAAAAGCAAACTATTACTTTATTTAAGGAAAAAAAAAACTTGCAAACTAAACTAAGAAAAATGATCCTAAGTTCACAGCCTCCATCTCGCAATTCAACTTGACTTGCACTTCCATCCCACGTCATAAGATTACCTAATTTTAAATTTATCTCAATTAACAAAATAATCAGGAAACTGTTACACAAAACTAAAGTAGCTTACTCCTATTACATATTTTGTCCGTAGATGGAAAAAGATAATTACGGATTTGCATTCTTACATGAACCCACGACAATAAATGTCTTCTTGAAGATATGCACGCACCCCATACATATTAGAACCAAGTCCATTTCTGCTTCTGCTTCTAACATGATCACATGATAATACTACGCATATTAGGTGCAATAACAGACAAACTAGTGTCGAGAAAACCAACTCCTAGCTGAATAGATTAGTTATTTTTACATGGCACAGAAGAATTACTTGTCCATATATAAGATCAGACCATGAACTGATCAAGAGTGCAGTTTTGTAACATGAAACCTCATCTTTCAAAGGGGACTCTCTTTCATTAACAATATTCCTTCCAAATGACAGTGTCTGCTAGAAATTATACACATACCGTAATGCAATATCAAGAAATTAAAGGATCTTGGCTCACCGGAGTTTTGGTGGGTTTGTGGTTGGGATCATAATTGAGGTCAATAGAAGGGGTGGTCGAGCGTGCCCAAGTTTTTCCATTTGAAACTAGTGCAGATAAATCTTGACGAAAATACTTAGCAACTAAGCTTAATAGTGAAGCATAGAGTAACAGGATAATATAGTTAATCAAGTGAAGAAATGGCACATATTATGAGTGGACGGATGAGATACTTATAAAGGAAAAGAAAGCTTCATTCCTCAAGTCATCGATTCTAAAGTCTATTGGCATAATAATATATGGGTTGGACATTGTCACGAAATTCAGGCCCTTGGACAAAGTCATCACCCTATTTGTCAGTCTAGAATGTACCCACTTCTTTTCTCCCACGACTTCAGTAATTAGCCAGTGAGGTTATATTCCAGACTTCCAAATTTTACATTATTTATTAACATATTGAATGATTTTTCTAATTATAATTAGGTGCTACAACATACATGGCTAGGCAGAAGTCACACGTGTATCTTGTAATTACTTGGATATGATTGGTCGTGTTTTGTTGTTTTATGGGGTTTGATAATTTGACTACAAATGGAAATTTGTTAGGACCTTTGTTATGTGTAAAGGAGAATAATGAAATAGAACCCACTTGCTAGCTCGTGCAATTTTTCTTAATATTAGTTAACTAATTAATGTGCTTGTATTTATATATCAAAAAAACTATTCAAGTCAATAATCTTTAATACGTAGATAGTATATGATACGTTATTTTGTAATTTGTATGGATAGTAGCTAACTCCATGAAATGTAAAACCAAAAAAAAAAAAAATGTGCAGTAAATTTGTGTCGAAATCAATCATGTTCATTAAATATGCACAAATTCTATAAAAACAAACACGAAATGATTTTAGAAATGTCTAAATTACGTACCATTGATGATTTTAATCAATATCATATTAAATAATTGTTGAATTTTATTATTTTTATTAATATGTAGATATCTGGCACACTATAATTTATATTGAGGTTATCTGAAGTTTGGAAATAAAGTTTTTAGATGATCTTTCAAAGTGTGATCACGTTTATTTCATCGTCAGTCTAAATAATAGTTAGGAAATATGCCAATGGAACCGTGACGTGTTTTAACTAAAGCACAAAGGAAAGACTTGAGAAAACTTTCATTTCTTTTTTATATGTGAAATGTATGAACATAAATAATTAACATGAAATGTATGAACATTACATTCTTCCTCTCTCTCTTCCCTCCATCCTCTGTCACTCTCTCTTCCCCTCTCCTCTCCAACCCACCGCCTGTCCCTCTCTGCAACTAACATTTGGAGACAAATTAACGTTTGACTAGCTTGAAGTTGATATTGTTTCTGGAATGTGTTTCTGCCCTTGGTGTTGACCCTTCCTTCAAATATGGAGAGCGACGTTCGCACATGGGAGTGAGGACGCAGCAACCCCACCAAATATTTTTCGTCTATCATGGGGTTCAGACGCGCGGACTGAGCCCATGTCTGATCCAAAACAGACTTAACAACTAAGAAAGTGTTGGGGCGAAAACTGTTTGGTAAAGATTTTAATAAAGTTATTACAAATAATATTCAGAACTTATAAATTTTTAAAAAATAAAATCTAATTTATTTTCAAAAAACCTACAAGTTACTTTATTATATATGTATGTATGTATGTGAAATAAATATTTTCAATTATAGTATATATTAATTATATTTAATTTATTTTTTATCATTATTATACTGAATAATTTATAATTATAAGTTTCAACAAAATATAATAAGATGGTCTTGTTATTTATATATAAACACTTTATTGACTTATTTTTGGAATGAGATGTATAATATTATAAACTCCAAAACCATGTTATAAGTTATGTAATCTTATAAATTATTAAACATAAGTTGGGGCAAACACACTCTAGGCAAATGTATAAACTCTTCAAAATATTTTATAAATTTTTTGATAGTTTATAAAACTTCTCATAAGTGTTTGATAATTATCTGGATAAAAGAGTTTATAATATTCAAAAATAAGATATTTTGATAATACATACATACATACATACATATATATACATATTATGTTGTAGTATATAAGACCCTGCAACTCAGGATAAAATAAGGATTTAAAAGCATAAATAGTACTAAATTTGAAAAAAAAATACAAAACCTTTGATGTATCATTTGAAAATTAAATAATTGAAAGAATTATGCTAATTTAACCTAATACCCACCGTTCGACAAGTAATTCATGGATTATTTGTGCAAACAAGTAACAAAATTTTAAATACATTGAAAAGCAATAACATAAATTGAAGGCATAAATGAATGCCTTCATTGGACATCAATTCACCCCTTTTCCGCTCCACGTGCTATGTACAAACAAAACTGGAAATATTGTAGCAAGGGAAAAGGAATGAAAAAGTATTAGTGTGGATATAATTATTTATCACAAGGATACAATTATTCTACATCATAAGTCAAAAAAAAAAGCCTTTAGGTTCCCAGGGGAGTGAAATGGCAGTTCACACGTCTCTTACGCGTTCCTAGACTCTCACTTCCACCGTTCCTTAAATATAACAGGCCTAGCTTGTGGTATCTACTCGCGCATAAGCTTCTTCGTCTTAGCGAAATGGCGAAATCTTATGTGAGGCTTCTCTTTTTCCTTGCGGCTCTTCTCTGCCTTCTGTTTTCATCCAATACACCATCCTTCAATTCTCGCGGTAGGTTTCTGACCATCCGTAGGTGGAACTTCTTCATCGACAGCTCAGAGCAGCGTTTAGAAGCCTTAGTTTCTGCTGCTTCTGGCCTCGACATACACATAATTGTCAGAAACATCAACCGTGAGTCTTATCTCAGCATACTCATCAATATCACAAACACCGACCGTGAGCCTGACATTGAGGCAGGAGAGAACATCGGAGTGGCGGAAGGTTAGATGATTCCGGAAGGGTACTTATTTTCATGTCTTGTGGCCGATAGTTAGGTCGGAAATTTACTTCTAGCAACGGTCTTTAGTACCCCCGACGGGGCTTTGGGTTTTTTTCTACTTACCCTCCCAATAACTTAATGGTTTGGATCTTTGACGTCTCGAGTTTGAGCCCTCAACCTCTCATTGAGGTCAAGAGATTCAAACTATTAGGCGGGACTTTGGGGTTGAGGTTTGAGAGATGCGTCTGATATTTCATTTTGGGTCATGTTAAAATGAAAATCCAGGCATTCTATACATTGTTGTGTGTTTTTCCTCTGCTGTTTTATCCTTTGGGAGTATGAAAAAAATGTAGTGATGCTTTAGGTAAATTAAAAGTCATGAAAAAAATGTAGTGATGCTTTAGATAAATTAAAAGCCTGAAATTTTCTCTCACGTGCAACGCAGGCCTGTGATATATATTTTGGGGATCTTTAGTGTGGTTATGTGTTCAATTTGTGTGTGTTTTGGTAGTTTAAACTAAGTTTATATACATGTGTGTGTGTGTGTGTGTGTGTCTATAATATTTGACTACTTTACTTGTCAAATATACTAGCATAACTGACTTTTTTCTAAAGTGGATTATGTGCAATTGGTTGGAAAAATTAACTGACACTGCGCATTTAAAAAAAATATAAAAAATAAAAAAAAAACCAGTTGCTTCTAATTTTATATGTTCCATGCAATTTTCAGGCGTCACCCGACTTTACATCGTGTTGGGTGCACTTAACAATATAGCATATATATCAACTGCGAAAATATAATAGAAGAGTGCTTCATTTACGTCCACGTTGAAATGACCCGTTATTGATTACGTAAACGGATTCAGATAAAGCTCAAATAAAATAACATACATATACAGGCTAGCTATTTTAAGAATCCAATTAAAAGAAATAATTTATTTTATCCAAAATAATCTAAGCAACAGCGGAAAACGGTGATCTTTGCTTGGCAAAAGGAATAATCTGACCCATGAAAATAATCAAGTTGGCAGCGTCAGTTGGCCGCCAAAAAAAAAACAGAAAAATTGCATGGAAGGCAAAATCTAGCACGTAAGTGCATGGCTGAAACATGTCCCTATTGGCCAAGCAGGTGGGACCACATCTTATTATAAAATGCCTTTCTAAACCAATAGAAAGAGAGAGTGAGCACGTTCCACGGGTCCACTGCCTCGATGCACGTGTATCTTTCTGTTGTTATTGTTTACCCAGACACGAGGTTATGTTTGGAATATAATTTTCAACCCAAAATTATCTTTAAAACTTCGCACCGGCAAACATCCAACTCAAAACTAAATCCAATCCAATCCAAATCCTGTGCTCTCGCGCCTCAGTCCAACTGTATCTTCCTTCTTTTACAGTGTTGTATTTGTTATTCTTTTACTTTTAATATTTTTATTTTTTTTTTTCTTTATTCGACCGAGGATGAAATGGGAAGTTGAAAAAGTTTCCTTTTGCTTCCTTTTTTTCTTGTTTTTCTCTACGTCTATTTTTCATTTTAAGTTTTATTTTTATTTTCCGTTTTTTTTTTTTTGTTTGGGCATTTTTCTGTTTCCTATTTTCTGTTGATGCATGTTTATTATCTGTTTCTCCTTTTTCCTTTTTCTGTTTTTTGTCTATATATCTTCCTCTAATTCTTCAAGTTATTTATTAATTTTTTAAATATACTGTTCTTAAAATTTTGTAACTTAAAAATTATAAAAAATAAATAAAACTTAAAGATCATAAGATATGAAGATATGTATATATGATTTATAAAAATACATGAAGAAAAAAATGGAAGGATAATAAGTTAACAAATGATTCTTAAAGAAACGAAAAAAATATAGAAAAAGAAAACTCAAAAATAATTTGAAGAAGTATAAAATATTAGAAATAAAAAACAGAAAATGAGATGAAAATAAAACTATGAGAAACAAAAGGGGGGAGAGAGAAAAAGAAATGAGCAAAGTAACAATTAAAACTTATTACAAGAGCACTGCTCTTGAAAGTATGATGTACTAAACCGCTTTGACTACAGTCTGAACATAGATTTCACTGGGTTGAGAGTTAGTTCAGCTACTCGACTCAAAGCTCGGTTCGAGCTCGAGTCGAGTTCGAGCTGCTCGAGTCGAGTTCGAGCTACTCGAGTGACTTAACGAGTCGAGTTCGAGTGGACTCTGTGTCGACTCGACGAGTTTCGAGTAACTCGACTCGATGGCAATTTTGTAAATAAGTCTTCATTCCATGGCATTTTGGACATTTATTATTTTACAAATATATTTCCAATTAATTAATTTTACCTATTCGAGCTCGAGCTCGAGAGCTCGATCCCATCTCGAGCTCGAGCTCGAGCTGAGCTCATCTGCTCGACTCGAGCTTGAGCTCCACTGTTACATTGTCGAGTCGAGCTCGAGTATACCACTACTCGAGCTCGACTCGACTCGATCTCACCCCTAGATTTCACCCATTAATTACTTACTGTAGACTGCAGCACCAAAATGTGTACCAAAATGTCACACATTGATTGTTTGGGTTCATGTTGGAAATAATTTGTCATGCTTGGAAGATAGATTTTGGTGGGAGATAATGTTTGGAGGGAGAAGTGTATGAATGAATAGTATTTTTAAGTTGTAAAATTTTGATTAATTTAAGTATATGTATAAAATATATAATAATAATTAGATAATGTGATAGTATATAGAGATAATGATTAATTTTTACAATATAAATGCTTATATAAATATGAGTGTATGTGTCTATAAATATATGTATTGGTTTGATTATGAATAATGTGTAATGATTAAAAATTAATTAGTTTATTTTATATATAAGAAATAGAAAATTTGAACTTAAATTTGTATGAAAGTTTTTTTGAATAGTATATTTGGTAACGTAAAGTTAGTTGTGCGAATATGGAAAGATGGGAAACAAACATATCTAATATGGCTTTGTTAGGTTACTTAGTATACACTATTCATCACTACTTACAAATCTAACAAAATTAATATCTTATCATATAAATTTTATTCAAATTCAAATTTAAAATTTTTCCCTCTTATCGTTTATAACTAACTATAATTTTTTAATTGTTATACATATTCACAATTAAATTAACATCTATCTTTATAGTTTTCTCACCAACTTTTATTTTTAATACTATATACACCTATATTATCATATCATTCAATCATTATTATATATTGAATATATATATATATATATAAATGATTTTTTATCCATCTAAATCTTACAAACCAAACATAAATTTTTTCTTGGTACTCAAATCATGAAAATTTTCTTAACACCTATCTTTATAGTTTTCTTACCCACTTCTATTTTTAATATTATATACATCTGTGTATCATCGTATCATTTATTGAATATATATATATATATATATAGATACATAAATAATTTTTTACTCACATAAATCTTACAAACCAAACATAAATTTTTTCTAGTCCTCGGATCATGAAACTTACCCTAATAAGAAACCGAGCATACCCTCTATAAAATGGCACCCATTCTTTACTTCGTTTGTGTGTTACTCTTATGCTGTTTTATCCTTTGGAAACCAAAAAAGGAAAAAGACAAAAAACCCGGAGTTGTGTTTTGAAGACAAGCATTTTGATTTTGTGAGCACAGCCTATAATTTTCCGTAGCCCACATTGCAAGACGTGCATGATATATCTTTTTGGAATCTGCAGTGACATTAATCACGTGCTAAATTTCTGTGTGTTTTGGAAATTTGAATTAAATGTGTCAGTGCGTGGATTTAGTGGATTAAAGGCAAGAAATGTGTTTAGCTGCAGTGAAAATTAACCAGACACGGAATAATTCATATCCGATAGACATATAAACTTCTAAGTCTAAGAGTACTATTGAATGTGTGACTAATTTGTGTTAGCCAAACAACAAAAATATAAATCCCGAGCATCATATAATTTTTTTAATAGTTAATGTATAGAGGATAGGGAATAGTTGCTTGAGAATAATTACAAAAAGATTACAAAAGTCCCATTCTTCTTTTACATCTGCGTAGACGACGCGTTCCTCATCTTATCAATCAAAGATCACGGACCAAACAAGATGCAATTTTTTTTAAAAAAGGAAACAGCACAGTAAATAAATGCATGAATTAGTCAAGGGCAGGAATTAGCAAGAATCTTGAAGGGTCGACAAATAAGCTGAGGTGATCATTAAAGCATAGGACGGTTCCTTTTCTTCAATTATTTCTCTATTTATATAACAACGTAGAGACAATTTACTGTATTCGAATTTATTAAAACAAAGAAATTGAAACAAATTGAAATAAATTCGAATCAAACAGGCTTTATAGGTATGTATTTTTCAATTCAATCATCTGATTCTTCTTTTTAAAATTGAGTTGGCTCCTTTTGAATTAAATGATTTGATAGAATAGATTTTAAATTCGTAATAATGAATTTATTGTATTTGTTTTGATGATAATGTATTTAAATCCTCAAACTCCCTTGATAAACTATAATTTTAGTCATGGAGCTAGATTTAAAGTTCTTCGTATATTAGATTCATTTGAAATTCTCATTTCAAATTCTTTTTTCCAAATACAAATCTTTTAATCCAAATGAAACCAACATAATGCCACATTATTCCAAAATACAAATAAATACCAGCCTGTCTTATCTTGAAATCATTTTGTTGAATTCCGGTTGAATTAAATAGTCTTATACATTCGGAAGGGTGAGTAAGAATTGGAAATATGGACAAAGGTGACCACAGACCATACAAAATCCAACCAAAAGAAATCTAGCCAAAAGAAAAAAATAATCGGACCGATAAGTCGAACCATTTAACCGAAAACTAGCCATCTATCTAATCTGAATATTAATTAAATTGAATATATATAAAAATCGATGATGTCAAAATATATATTAAAAAAAAAAAAAAGAAATGCAAAGGTGCAGGCGCCCAACTTAAACCAGAGAAGAACAAATAAGAACCCGTGCCACAGAAGAACGAAGAACTCTTCCATACTCTCTTCTGGGTTATGTTTGGTTGCAATTTTTTGAGGCTGCGTTTGGTTACAAAGTAGAAAAAGGAAATAGTATAAAATTGTAAAAAAAAAAAGAGGAATGCTGTTGCTTGTAGACTCAAGGCTATGGTTGTTGGAAAGACTGCTTTGGTTGTAAAGGCCATGTTTGTATGCAAAGTAGGAAAAAAACATAGTTAAATGCTTTAATTCATAATTTTTATTTATACATTTTTATTGTTACTTTTGTATTTTTAATCAAATATTTTATATATAAAAAATTTATATAAAAGCATATTATTCTACATGTCAAGAGATACTTATATATATATATATATATATAATTATATTTATAATCTGGATGAATTGATTTTTTAAAATTATTCGAATCAGTTGGGCCACCAACTTAATAAATTAGTAGGTTATCGGTTTGATGTCTGAAAAGATTGAAGAATGTAGAAAGAGTAGGGGATTGCACGGATTCCACTGCCACGATCCGGTGAATATCTGAGCGAGACTCAAATTGTTTAACAAGATTCTGACTATTGTCTGAACATAGATTTCACCAGATAGGTAGAAAAGAGTAGAGAAAGAGTGAGCCTTTGCACGGATCCCACTGCCACGACACTTTATTGTTTAACGAGTGTCTGCCTATAGTTCGGACATAGATTTCGCTCCCTAAGCAGTTACCGTTGGCTCGAGCATCCGAATTGCCGAACAAATCGATCGTCCGGGGACGTGTTGGTAATATATATGGAAAGGACATATTATTTACGCTGTGCTTGTGTCGCTCTTATGTAGGCATATAAACGGGTAGGGTAAAATCCTACCTATAGTTTTTTTTTTTTTTTTTTTAATTTAAATCCATTCCCTCTATGAAATATTTTGACTAGATTCAAACCCACGCCTGTTTCAATAATTAACAAGGGCCTGCGTGGGTTCTTATTCGAGAATGCCCACTAGTAGTAGAACCCTAGATGCATATCACTCTTCAATTGAATTTTCACCCTACTCAGGTTCTCATCTAAGCTAGTTGTCATCGTCACAGCATCACCGATCCACTTCAGTGAGAGAAATAAGAAGCCCATCGGTTTTCTTTTCCTTTTCATGATTCCGAAGATTGGAATATTTGTTTAGGATTTACGAGAGTTGGGGCGTGAAGGATGGCCTTAAGAATTGTAGTAGAGATATTATGGAGTGGAAATGGGTTCTATCCCTTGGGATTCAAATGACTTGGCAAAGATGACGGTGAAGGTGATAAACAAAGGAGAAGGTTTTTCTTATTCCTTTTTTTTTTTTTTTTTTGTGGAAAAGATAGAGATTTGTGTGGAAAATAATTTTGTGAGGATGTATTAAAGTATTTATTAATTGTATGGTTTTGAATATTGATAGACAAGGATAGATATTGTTTTACCTGTATTTAGATTAGTTAACCTAGTGGACGGAATTTTGTTTTATTCAATTGCTGGGTGTTTATTTTAATTGATATATCAAACTTAAAATTTGAAAAACAATTGTGGGTATGCAGAGAGAGAGAGAGAGAGAGAGAGAGAGCAGTTATACTTTATTCGTCCTGAAATGAAAAAAAATAGCATTTCAACAATTAATTAAAATAGGTTATTTAATCACTTTGAATTTGAAAGAAAAAAAATTAAAAATATGAAATGCGGATGTTGAAGCATCAAGTTTCGTGCGTTTTCCTTTCAATCTCAATTAAAATCATAATACTTGAGATCTTAGTTATCTACCATCGGCCACCCTTGTGGTTCTCATTCTCATATAAGACATTTTTATATTTCTTGTATGTCAAATAAATTGTTATTATAATAAAATATATTTTTTTAATTTTTAAAATATCACCATAATAGAAATCATGAACATAATAACATAAGTTAAAGAATATATCAAGAACATACATATTTTTAATATTTTGTGATTAAACAAACATGTTATGATCAAGTATTTGTAATTTGCGTCAGATACATATACATCACTTTTAAGTTTTAATGCACAATTATATTTATATATAAAAAAATTGGTTTGGGTCTAAATTCAACCTGACAATTTGGATTGGGTATGAGTATCGAGCTGATTTTTTATGAGCTCGATTCGAGCTTGAGTAAAATTATACAAGTTGAACTCGAGCTCGAACTCAAATTCGAGGCTTGGTGTACAAGTGTAAAGTTTGAGCTTATGGAGTTCGAGCTTGACCCGAGAGTGTATTGTAGAGTTGAAGCTGTATTTGGTATTAAAAAAAATTAAAATAGAAAATCAAGCTCGAGCATTTTATGGGAATACTCGAACTCGACTTGGTGAGTATGTCAAGTCGAACTGACCTCGAGTCAAACTTTGACCAAGTTACCTGATCGAATTGAGTTGAGCACCTCGATTGGCTAACACCCCTACTCAAGGCCTGGTATACGAGGAATCGAGCTTTAAACCATTAGAATGTATTTGGAGAACATGATACGAAAAGAGTTGGTAGCATGGCTAGACACATAGGATATTTATTAATATTATGATATTACTATTTCAATAAAGAGTTTTTAATTGCATAAGATTAATTTACATAATTATTCTATGTTAAATATTTTTATATTTTTTATTATTTTCTTTTTTATTTTCATACAACTTACAATTTATATTTATATATTCTCTCAAATTTGATCATTTTTAAATTCTTTTAATATTTCATCTTTTTTTACTTTAAATATTTTTCACAATGTAAAATTACATAATTTTCTTATTTTAATTTTAATGTCTCCTTTGTCTTTCTTAACTTGTGTTTCTCTCAAATTTTCTCTCTTTTTTTCAAATTCTTTGATATTTATTTATTTTAATTTTCAATATTTTTGTCCTTTTTAAAATCAAATTATTTTATTTTCATTAATTAAAATACATTAATTGATCATTCATAAATAAATTTGCACACACATAGAGTGTGCAAATTTTACTAATATTATATTACTAAGAGTTTGGACCTCATTCAAATTCACATTGTAAATTTATAATATTATTCTTAATTAATAAATTTACAATATTGTCCTTATTCAAATATAATTAATAACATATCATTACTTTTTTTTTTCCTATACTATATATTTACTTTTATAATTATAAGGTGATGTTAATGTGTCACACTCCTATTTGGTCGAAATTTTCACAAGAGCAAAGAAGCTAGATAAAGAAAAAACTCAGCCCTAAGAATTTAATTGACTTCTGACCCATTAAGGGTTTCAAAAATAAAGTTAGAAGATTAGAATTCTTGAATTTGCCTTAAGGGTATCAAAGGAACGAAGTTACACGTGTGACCTTGCTTATTTCTTACGCAAATAGATTGGAATGTCTTTTATCTTAGCCAATGATTTTTCGACAGTGATGACAACGTTAAACGAGACTCGCGGAATGTGGGACCCACAGACATGAATAGTTGAAGTATCAAAGTGGGCAGACAGGCAATTCCCTTGAACCATTTTTGGCATTTGTATGTAGCTTTAGGTTATGTTTGGAACACAATTTTCAACTCCAAAACATTATTTCAAACTTTATATTATCAAAATATACTATTCAATAATATTTTCATTCAAATTTAAATTCAAACTGTTAAGTTAGAAGTTGAAGTAATGTAAGTTGTAAAGTGTGTTCATAACACACATAATACACTAAAAAATTAATAAAAAACGAAATTGTTAACACAACTTAGAGTTTCTACTTCTATGTCTGTAGAGTCTTATCCAGTAAAAATATTTCATTAAGTACATAGAAGTAAAGAGATAAATAACAAAACTCTCACTCGCTCTACTACATTAATCCAAGAGTTCCCAACTAGTATACTTAAAGTCCTTTTAAGGTCAACTTTTTTATTATAATAGGCTCTTTTAAGATTTTATTTTTTTACACTCTTTACTTATTCAACACATCAAATCAGCACTCGTTCAATTTTCAAACTAAATAACTCATTTACTCAAGAGAGAATCTTAGACTCTTTACACTCTAATTCTCTTAATTGTTCCTCTTTTGTAATCTGTGTATCAGCAATCTCTTATTTATAAATTATCATTAAAAAGTCCCGCTGCATTTGAACTTCCATGTAACCCAAATCCAGCTTCCTAACATTTAGGTAAAATCTTCTCTGTAGTTTAGAGTCAATTGCCAACAATTTATCATTAAATCATTTTAAAAATGGTGAGAATTCGAAAATTTTGAATATTAATTAATTGGTTATAATTAAATCATTTTGAAAAAAATTCATGAATCAATTCATTTATGTGCGGTATTACTAAATTAAGAGAGAGAGAGAGAGAGAATTTTAAATTTTATATATTTTTTGAATGTCTTAATTTTTTGAAAAATAATTTATTTTTGTTTAATAAAAAAGCCTTTTAATGAATTTAGTTAATGTTTCTTAAATATAAAGCACTAAGAGGAATTTGACACAGTAATGTGTCAACGAGTTAAGAGTACTTGAAGTCAGAATGTGATTTTTGAGGAACATTTCTCTATTGTGTATTCAATCCTCTAGAAGCAAAATCTCGTTTCTTTTTCTGCCTCATAACTAGTCACCATTTGCTCAAGTACAAATAGGAATAAAAGTAAGTGATATATTTTGCCTAAATAAAAAGATGACAGCTAATGTTCAAAAAAAATAGGTTGAAAGGTAACATCAACAATATCATAAGTTGTCCTCAAATATTGTATATATCTGGTTGTTTGTTGAATGAACTTAAGAGACTAAACTCATGTCTCTCTTCCATTTTCATGTACCTTATAACCAACATTTTTCCTAAACATTTTTATCTTAATACATTACAATAATTAATAAGTTAAAATCCAATTCAATAATTTACGTATTGCACAGACCCTTAATGTAATTATGACCACAAAATTATTCCATTTGCATATTATATATATATAAGAACATGAACAGACAAATGACAAAAATCAAGGATAATACAAAGTACCAGACAGTAAGAAAACAGGCCCAATCTGGACACTTCTAACATTAAATTAAAAAAACGTACACACGTTAGTTAGTCAATGGACCGTAAGAACAAGGGCCCAAACAAGCAATCAGGTTCTATTCCACTTTTCTCTTTTGTGTGCAGCGAAGAAGGTACTTGGTTGATATTATAAATTTTAAAAAATATCTTATAATATTTTTATAAATTTATAAATTTTTTATGAGTATTTGGTTATTTTTGTATAAAAGGACATATAAGTTTAAAAAATAAATTCTTTGAAACTTAAAATTGTTTAAAAAATAAATTATTTATTCTCAACTCATGATAACTTATTTTCAAATATCTTATAAAATATTTTATCTAATATATTAAAAATAATACAAGAATTCTTAAATTGCATATTATTAATAGTATTTAATTTATTTTTTATTATTATTAAATCAAAAAATTGTAATAAATTACTATTTTATATTTTAATAAAATTTTATAAAATAATCATAACAAACGTTTTAGTAACTTATTTTAAAATAAGATATATAAATTTATAAATTCTAAAAATATTTTATAAAGTACATATTTATGTATGTTATTTAAAATAAGTTCAACCAAACACCCACTAAATCCCAACAAATTGGCACAAGTAGTCAAATAAATATCAAATTCAACCATAACCGACCGTATAGAAACAATTACAAGATATACATGTGTGACTCCTAGCCAGCTAATTAATCAGTATGTTGTAACACTTCATTATAATTAGAAAATTATTCAATTTGTTAATTAATGATGTTTGGAATATAAGATACACTGGTTAATTATTGAAGTTGTAGGACAAGAAATGGACACATTGTACACTGAAATGATGACTTTGAACGACGACCTTAATTGATGACTTGTAGAATGAAAGTTTCTCTTTCCTTCACCAATACAAATATATCATCTACCCACTAATAATACGTTCCATTCGTCCACTTGACTAATTATATTATCCTTTTACTGTTTATTTACGAAAATTTGACGACAATATTGATAACAAGGGTCACAATAGTTGACAAATTTGTATAGTTAGAGACATTGTGATGTAAACACATGCACATCAAATGATAAATTAAACACCAATATGTTAACATAATTTAAAAAATCACTTTTATATTTGCAAGTAGTTTGGCAGTAAAATCTTCCACCAGCTTTAACAAATAGTGAAGATAAGATATTATTTCAATCAACTTGCTTACGCGAACCCAATATTCTAATTCTTAGGTTCACGATTAGTTGGATGCTTCAAAATTTCAATCCAATTATTTTAAACTTTACCTAAAACTACTGTTAAACTCAACTTTATGTCATAAAGGGTTTCTTACATAAGAGTATTGTTTTACAAAATTTAACATAAAGTCATAAAAATAAACAAATATAATTATTAAAAAAACCTCACAACTCTCACATACTTAGACTCTTTGGAAGTGTAAGCTCTTAGTTAAATCGATGTTTGATATTTATAATTGAAAAACTTTAAAAATCTCGCCTTTGAGGTCTCTTTTAGATCAACTTTTTTGTCTTCAAAAGTCAATTTTCAATCATATTCAACTTATATTGTTAATGATGTAATAACAATTCATGATAAATTCAAATTCCTTAATACTTACCCACAAAAATCATTCCAATTTGAAATAGCTTGGGTCTTGTAATGTAGAAAACTCATTTCAAAATGGAGCTTATACAATAATCTATTCCAAATCCGTTCTAGGAATGGCTTTTTTGAGCGTGCTGGGAGTCAAAATTGGCTGTCCGATTATTTCACCAGGACTGGGAGTCACCCAAATATAACACAACCATGACATCCAGCAATTTCTCCTCGACAAATTTTTCTTCACCAGCTTTGAATTTGTCACTTGGTGTACATCTGAAATGTTTTGGATGATTAAAAAAAAAAATGATTAGAAAAGAACAACCACGAGAAAAGTAGAACTTGAGTGGTTGGGGTTGGGAATTTTCATTCATCCAACGTCAGTATTACCTAAAAGCCCTTTCACCTCGTATGCTTATAATTAAATCATCTGAAGAGAAATGCAGTAAATGAATTCATTGATATACTAACAATATAAAATAAAAAGAATTACACCACAAATTACACACAAGCTCTCTCTCTCTCTCTCTCTCTCACACACACACACACACTCTTATATATATATATATATATATATATTATATTAGTATGAAAAAGAAAAACCGGAATAGGGTTTCACTGTTCAAAAATAGTGAAAGCATTGAGGGATAGAACCTGATTGCTTGGTTGGGCCTTTTTTCTTACTGTCCATTGACAAACTAACCGAAGTGTCTAGTTTGGGCCTGTTTTCCTACTCTCTGTTACTTTGTATTATCCTTGATTTTTTTTTCCAATTGAGCTTTGTCATTTGTCTGTTCACGTTCTTATATATATAATATGCAAATGGAATCATTTTGTGGTCATAATTACATTAAGGGTCTGTGCAATATGTTAATTATTGAATTGGATTTTAACTGATGTAGGATGGAGTTGTATTACTTAGTTTTTGAAGATTACACACTTATTGCACTCAGTGCATTACAATTTGACAGTGTATTTTTAAATATCAATATCTTATTATTAAGTATTTGAAGATGTTTTGTTTATAATTACTCTTATTGAATTCTTTTGGTCTTCTTTATCCTCTACTTTTCTCTCTTTCACTTTATCCTTATTTGTATTTTTTTTATATAATTTATTCACTCCTAATTTCTCTCTGTCTTTCTTTATTTTTTATTTTAAATATTTTTATATTTTTATTTTGTAATAACATTATTTCTATTATTTAAAATATAATTACTTTATAAGCTACAAATAATTCCATACGTAATTATGAAAGAATTACGCTAGATTAAGTTGTCCAAAATGCCTCAATGGATCATGGAGGGGATTCAAAAAAAATAAAATATTTGCATAGCCTCAACTTAAATAATCAACACACTACACGCACGTGCGTGTCAAAGTAGAAAGAATGTCATTTGTGTTTCGGTAAATGATAATAAGCCATAAGGGAGAGACAGGTACCATAATTATAAGACTACAAGATTTTACTCTTCCTGTATTTCAAGCAACCACAGATTTTGAGTAGCCACTAAGGTAATTAAAATTGCCATCATATATTTCGAATGACAAGTACACTCCGTGACTCTCAATCATCAACAATTTAAAAATCAACATAAATTTTATACAAGAAAAAAAAAAAAAGGAAATTAAGGAGAAGAGAGCATATGCCAACAAGGAATTAAATTTAGTTCATATAATATTAGGCTTTCAATTAACAGCTAGATAAATTAAATATGTAAAGCATCTTATCAAACCGTATCTACCTAATATGATGGCATATCCACAAACCCTTATTATCTTAAATTTAATATTTTAGATAGGCTAAGTCAGAAGTGGGGAACTAAATTTAATAAATTGACCCTTTGTTTCTATGCCTTAAAATATGCTTCATTGCCGTGCGGTGCGGCCAGTGTAATCCCGCATCGCAAGGCTTTTTAAACTAAACTAATTATCATTAGTTGATATAATCCTTGACATGCTTATATTGCAATATTTATACTTAGTTGCCTAAAGATCACATAATTATAATTCCCTCAATTTGAGTTCAATCTATTTTTATTCTTATACTACTCTCTCTCTCTCTGATCACGTCACATAATTTCAACTTAAATAACTATTCTTACTTTTTAAAAAAAATAAAATTATCCTTTTATTTCCAGTTTTTTCTCCTTTGTTTTAACTTAGTATCATTTTTATTTATGCTTTGCTCAAATTTTCTCTTTGTTCAAATTTTTTGTCTTTATTGTATTATTTTTAACATTTTTTAAATAATTTTAGTTAAATATTTTTATTTTTAAAATATAATAATTTTTCAATTTATAAATAAATTTACATTTTCGAAGAGTGTGGGACTTCTTTGAAATTTAATAATCTTCACTAGGTTCGTGATTATAGGAAATTGTAATCAGAGGGATAACTTTTATTTAGCCACTTATGTGTCCTTTTCGGCTCTGTACTGAAAATGATACTGGCGTGTCACCAGAAATCAACGGTACGTCTAACCATGCCCTTGAAGAGACTTTGACCAAGGAAATGTGATATTTATTTTTTATGTAGATTTACATTTTTAAATTATCAAGACTATATTTACTTTTATTTTGATTTGAAATTTTTAGGTATATTTTTATATAATTATATAAAAATAAGAGAGGTCAAATAAAAAAATTAAAAATATATAATAATTATTATATTTTTTTCTTTTTACAAATTGCATAAGAAAAAGGCCCAAATTTCAAACAGAAGATTCTAAGGCTGCAATGCGTATGCAAGCAAGGCCCAAATTCCCAATCTCACATATTTATGCAGATTACGGTGTAATTTTTGAAAAAAAAAATATTTTTTTTATATAAAAACTCGCTAAATTTGTAAAACATTAAAAGTGGTGGAAAATAAAAATGTAAAAAAATAAAAATTGGTATTTTATCGTTAATTACATTGATTTATTTTGTCCTAATGGCTATGTTTGGGAGGGGGGTTGGGTTGGACATTATGTTTAGTAGGAGTTATACTTAATTAGTATGTTTGGAAATAAGATTTTGATGTGATAAATAAAAATAAATATGTGTATAATTGTGATATATATATATTAATTTAATTGTAAATATATGTAATAATTATTTAATTATATATATGTGATATGCAAAATTAAAATTAAAATTTAAATAATATTATTATTGAATAATATATTTGATTGAATAAAGTTTGAGAGGATGTTTCAGTGTTTAAAATAGAGTTCCAAAAATAACCACCATGCTTTGTTATTGATAATTTGATCTATGGCACCGTTATTCAGTAGTTCATTGAAAAAATGGGTTGCACGTGAGAAGAGCGCGTGGAATGGAATTTAATTTGTGTAATAAAGAGGTTTCCAGAAATTACCTGACCTTAAGTTACGGCGAAGAGTATGATTCGAGGAACTGTGTAAGAAGGGCCATCAAAGTGGGGTTCATTGCTCCGAAAGATCTATTCGTGATTAATGACGGTGTGGGGCCCACGCCACATTCATACTTGGACGAGATTCGATAGGTTTCGGTCCACTGAAACACACAAAAATCAAACGTATAAATGCTTCAAAAAAATTAACTTGTATGTATATATAATTAAATTAGTAAATTTATTTAAAATTAAATTATTTTATAAATTCTATATACTTTATTCGTAATTCTATATAAAATCCTTATATATTGCCATATCATCAATTAATTATACTATATTAAAACAATCAAATAAATCATACATAATTATCATTTTTATACTATTCATAAGATTTTATATAAAAAGCACACTCGAATTTGAACTTTAGAAAAAAAAAACTTAGAAACGAAAACTAACATTAGATTTTTTCAAAATTTGACTGTTCATATTTATTTATTTTTAATACATGTCTGAGTGTGTTTTTTCCATTATGTAATATTTAAAAATTAGATTTTCAAAAATTGATTTTCATTCGACACACTAATTTTTATAATATAAAAATAAATAAATGAATATAAACATAAGGCTAATTAAATTACTTACTTGATACTATAATATTTATGCTTATTAATGTGTCAAAATAAATTACATAATACATATATTATAAATTAGGATTACTACACATCTTTACACCTGTATTGAAAATATTGCTCGATCGAGTGTGGTACAATGAGATTAATTTTCAAAATATTTGAGGCAAAAATCAATCATTTTTCATTTCCTTTACTGTATAAGTCAAACTCAAATGAAATTCATTTAATAAAAACTATAAGCAAGATAAAAGTTGATGTTTCCTGCAAAGCCACAAATGTTCATCGAAAGAATAACTAATTACAATGCAATGAAGTATGTAAATAAATCAAATTGGAAAAAGAAAACTCTGCAGTTACTATTTATAATTGGCTTTGTGATTAGGAAAGTTTAAACCGGGTGTTGTGTGAATTAGTGGTGGCTTTTTAGACTTTCAAATTTTAAACCCTTCACTATTTATTGGTGAGCTAGTGGTTAAAAAAAATGTAAAAAAAAATATTTATACAAAATGTGGCGCAGTCACAGTCAAAATTATACTTACTTTAAAAACATGATTAGGAGTCAATACCAAAGAACAAGATCCTCATACACACTTCGATCTGAAGAAGTTGTGTGTGAATAAAAATTTCCCTCAACTCTATTTTGGTCAAACAAGTTCTAACATAAAAGGAAATAATTAAATAAGTAAAAATAAAAGGGAAAGAGAGGTTTTATTACATTAATTAATTTAAGGTAACGTGAATTCCCAATGGGGAAGGCATCTAATTGTAGACTACGACAACACTTCTTATTGCAAAGGTAAAAGCCAACATTCGGAGACCATGACTTCATGGAATACTAAAGAAGGTCTATGGAACCTTCTGCAGCCAACTTTGTTCACGGCAAAACATTATGAAATAATTATATTGTACAAACTTTTACTTAAATGATGCAATGTTGACTTATTGAGGCTATTTAATAATTTTCTGCCCCGTAATATATGTATATTATTAAGAAAACAAACATTTTTTTTAGGTTCTACTATTTAACTTTAATCTTCTGATTCTTCGTTCAAGAATGCTTGACTTGAAATTTGGACAATCTTCAAGGAAATGGCTTGTGCTTAATCTTTTTTTAAGGTTGTTAGGTCCTCAACAACGCTGATCTTCGAGCTTAATACTATAATTTTAGATCAAATGCTAGATTTAGAAACTTTGACGAAGAACGTCTTGAATTTGATAACGAACTTTTTGAATTTGGTGAAGAACATGACGAACTTCTTGAATTTGACGAAAAATGCCTTGAATGTTCTTGAAAATTTTAGAGAGAATTTAGAGAGCTTTAAGTCTTCAGTTGTTGCACTTTCTGACTTCTGTCCTCTTTTTTTTATGGGGTTTGGCCTCAATCTATAGTTAGAAAAGAGATAAAATAGTTGCATCATCTTGTTGATGTTGTGTAATTCTGTTGGCTATCATAATTTGAACTCTATCCAACAACCTTAAAAGATATGTTTAATTTTGTAGAGTTCCTGTCTTCCAAACTTCTAGCAGCATTGTGTCATTTGTCATTATTTAGTTAGTTTATTAAAATACTAATCATTTATCCATTTAGTTAGGAATCAGGGATCCGTCAAATTTTATTTTAGTATTTATTATTTTTATTTGTTAATGCGTTTTATTAATAAGTTGGGCCGTATGAGCTTTTTAGGTTAGGATCCGATAGAATTTAATATAAAAAATATTTTATTCAATTAAAATAGAGATCTTGATATTTTTGAATTTGAGAATTATAAAATCACCCAACTTTATCTAGATTTGAAAATGTTCAAATCGATTCAACGGAGTGATTTTTGAGTGAGTCGTGACATATCAATCGATTATAGTATATCGATTGTGACTGTCCTATCACATCATTTATTAATTTTTTAGTTCAATTTTAGTTTTATTAAGTTGTATCGGGCATTTTGATGCACGATTCATGTTCTTAGAATTCAATTTGTGTTCAATCTATTTTTATTCTTACATTGCACTCCCTCTGATCACATCACATAATTTCAACTTAAATAACTATTCTTACTTTTTTTAAAAAAAAAATTTATCCTTTTATTTCTAGCTTTTTCTCTTTTCTTTTAACTTATTATCATTTTTATTTATGCTTTGCTCAAATTTTCTCTTTATTCAAATGTTTTGTTTTTATTGTATTATTTTTAACATTTTTTAAATAATTTTAGTTAAATAATTTTATTTTTATTTTTAAAATATAATAATTTTTCAATTTATAAATAAATTTACATTTTCGAAGAGTGTGGGACTTCTTTGAAATTTAATAATCTTCACTAGGTTCGTGATTATAGGATATTGTAATCAGAGGGATAACTTTTATTTAGCCACTTATGTGTCCTTTTCGGCTCTGGACTGAAAATGATACTGGCGTGGTCCACAAATCAACGGTACGTCTTATCCTGCCCTTGAAGAGACTTTGACCAAAGAAATGTGATATTTATTTTTTATGTAGATTACATTTTTAAATTATCAAGACTATGTTTACTTTTATTTTGATTCGAAATTTTTAGGTATATTTTTATATAATTATATAAAAATAAGAGAGGTCAAAGAAAAAAATTAAAAATATATAATAATTATAATATTTTTTTCTTTTTACAAATTGCAGAAGAAAAAGGCCCTAATTTCAAACAGAAGATTCTAAGGCTGCAATGCGTATGCAAGCAAGGCCCAAATTCCCAATCTCACATATTTATGCAGATTACGGTGTAATTTTTGAAAAAAAAATATTTTTTTTTATATAAAAACTCGCTAAATTTGTAAAACATTAAAAGTGGTGGAAAAGAAAAATGTAAAAAAATAAAAATTGGTATTTTATCGTTAATTACATTGATTTATTTTGTCCTAATGGCTATATTTGGGAGGAGAGTTTGGGTCAACATTACATTATAATATTTATGCTTATTAATGTGTCAAAATAAATTACATAATACATATATTATAAATTAGGATTACTGCCCATCTTTCCACCTGTATTGAAAATATTGCTCGATCGAGTGTTGTACAGTGAGATTCATTCTCAAAATATTTGACGCAAAAATCAATCATTTTTCTTTTCCTTTATTGTATAAGTCAAACTCGAATGAAATTCATTTAATAAAAACTATAAACATGATAAAAGTTGGTGTTTCCTGCAAAGCCACAAATGTTCATCGAAAGAATAACTAATTACAATCCAATGAAGTATGTAAATAAATCAAATTGGAAAAAGAAAACTCTGCAGTTACTATTTATAATTGGCTTTGTGATTAGGAAAGTTTAAACCGGGTGTTGTGCGAATTAGTGGTGGCTTTTTAGACTTTCAAATTTTAAACCCTTCACTATTTATTGGTGAGCTAGTGGTTAAAAAAAATGTAAAAAAAAATATTTACACAAAATGTGGCACAGTCACAGTCAAAATTATACTTACTTTAAAAACAAGATTAGGAGTCAATACCAAAGAACAAGATCCTCATACACACTTCGATTTGAAGAAGGTGTGTGTGAATAAAAATTTCCCTCAACTCTATTTTGGTCAAACAAGTTCTAACATAAAAGGAAATAATTAAATAAGTAAAAATAAAAGGGAAAGGGAGGTTTTATTACATTAATTAATTTAAGGTAACGTGAATTCCCAATGGAGAAGGCATCTAATTGTAGACTTCGACAACACTTCTTATTGCAAAAGTAAAAGCCAACATTCAGAGACCATGACTTCATGGAATACTAAAGAAGGTCAATGGAACCTTCTGCAGCCAACTTTGTTCACGGCAAAACATTATGAAATAACTATATTGTACAAAATTTTACTTAAATGATGTAATGTTGAATTATTGAGTCTATTTAATAATTTTCTGCCCAGTAATATATATATATACATACAAATTATTCAGAAAAAAAACATTTTTTTATTTCTTTATCTATTACTTTTATATTATTCTTATGTATTTTCTTGTCAATTTTATCCCTACCATAATTGGAATTTATACTTATTTTTAAATTTTAGTATGCATTTTTTAATATTTGTATCTCGAAATTTGTGTAAAGTGGGAGAGAAGAAGAAATAAAATTTAAAAAAAGTATAATGATTGGATATGTATTTTTGAGTTTTAAAATTTGAAAACCAACATAAGAGAACATAATTCAAATATAAAATTCAGGGGCTTGAATTTATTACTAACGGGAACCGAAAAAATGAAAAAGAAAAAGTCCTTTTTTTGACTTATATTAAATTATTCAAAGATGTATTCGATCCCATTTAATGCACTCACTAGTGTTGTGTTTGCAATTCAATTTTCAAATGCAAAATAAACTCTCAAACTTTATACTACCAAATAAACAATTCAATATTATTTTTATCTAAATTTAAATTCAAATTTTCTCTCTATCTTATGTATAATTAACTGATTATTTTTTAATCATTACATCCCTATTCTCAATTAAATTAATGTCTATATATATCACATATATTTTTATTTATATTATATAATATAATCATTATCCTTATAAATTATCATTTCGCCTAATCATTAATATATATTTTATACATATATTTAAATAAATTATATTATTTATCATATTAAAACATTACTTTTAAACATAATGCACATCTCAATCCAATTTCTATCTAACAAAAATGCATTTCCCAAATATAGCCCAAAAGGAGAGGGTACATTTCATTAATTATCTCCTTAACTGTTCCACTTAAAATAAAGAAAGGATATGTTTGGAAGAGGGCTTTTGTTGGAATACCATTTAGAATGAGTTATGTTAAAATGTGTAGTATGTTTGATTGTAAAATATTAATGCTTTGAAAAATTTGATTTATTTGAAAATATATATAAAGTATATAATAATGATTAAATGATATGATAATATATCAGAACAATAATTAATTATAAGGATATAAGTATATATAAATGTTAGTATATATATATATATAAGTATTGATATGATTGATAATAAATATAATGATTGAAAAATAATTAATTAATTATATATAAAAAAGAGAAAGAAATTTTAAATTTAAATTTGAATGAAAATTTTATTGAGTATTATATTTAATAGTAGAAAATTTGATTAGAAATGATAATGGAGACAGATGACCGTGGACGCTCACCTCGCAAGGCTACGAATGGGGAGGGTGGCAAGGTAGGGGTGGGGGGAGGTTTTTAACCTTTACTTTAAATGGAGTGGGGGGACAGGAGAACCTACCTCTGCCTCACCACCAATAATAATTAAATAATATATATAATTATATTTATTTTATACTTATAAATATATTATTTAATTAAAATAAATTATAAATTAATAAAAATATATATTATTTTAACTACAACAAATTGTAAATTAAAGTTAGTTATGTTAAATGATAAAGAATTCAAATATATATATATATATATATATAATTTTAAATTTGGTTATTTTGAAAATTAGTTATTAGTAAATAGACCACTCTATTTAGAATTAAAAGAAAAAATTTTATAAAAAGAATTATTTTTGAATAACTATATATTTTAATTATAATAAAATATGTACTTTGTCAAAAAATTAATAATTTTTCTTATAATAAAAAATAATAAAGTATGAAAAATTCAAATTAATTATAATAAACAAAAATATAAAAGCTTTTATTTTAATCGATTCAAAGATTAGAATTCATTTTTTACTATAGTAAACTGATTAATTAATTATTACAAATATAAAGCAGTATTTTTTATTATAATATTATTAATAAATAAATTTAAATTTAAAAAATTTCCTCCCCTAGTGAGACACTCGAAAGAAATGAGGAAATCGGAACAAACGATGGGATGGGAGCAAGGGAAGGGAGCCAAGATGGGGCACAGGCGGGAGTGAAGAAAAATTTTTGATAACGGGATGGGAGGTGGGGGAGGAATCCCTGCCCAACCCCTGTCCTATTGGCATCCTTAGGTTGTGTGATGGTGTAAATCAGGCTTCCAAACAGAGCCTAAGATATTTGTACATGGGTGAAGGATAACTCTTATAGGAAAAGTCATGTGCTTCGTGGAAATAGACTGATTTCTATGGAATTGACTTAACCTAACTCCACGATTTGTCATAGTCAATGATGACACGACACATAGGAAGCAACAAACCATAAACATTTCAGATATATTTATTTATTTTTCTCATAAGACAATATATTATTAGAAACCTAGTCTTGATATATTCTTGCTTAAGTGCACATATGGTAATTCATCTTTTGTTTTTTTAATTACAAATTATGAAGAAGGAAAGCTCCCCTTTTGAAGCTGCATGGAAACTTCCAAATTCTATGGACACCCACACAAACATTCTTTCTTTCTTTCTTTCTTTGTGTTTATTTAATTTATTATTCTTATTACACATATAGTCTAATAATTAAAAGAAAAAAAGACAGGAGAGAAGGATGAAAAATAGATTGATTGATGAATAAAGTTAAGGAGCAACTGGTCAAATAATGTGTTCGAGCGCGACCGTCACCATAGCTTTCAACTCCGCCGGCGGCATAAAGTAATCTAGAAATCGTGGATTGAAAAGTCCACGATGTTGAGCGAGGATTTCAAAATTCCTGACGTGAAGGAGAAGGACCAGCACAGCTAGAAATTATATTATGTGTAAGTTCATTTCATTTGCTTCAAAGCATATGGGTTATTGGACTAATTATGTCTTGGGACTATTTTTAATCTTTCCAGACTTTTCGACTCTAGTCGTCAGACAAGTGCTGAAAATTTTTGACCTAAAAAATAAGTTGATTAAGTAATGGTAATTATGATAAATATATATGTAATAGAAAATCACAAGTATCTGAGGGATAATTTTGTTTTTTGTTTTGTTTTTAAAAAAAACTTATCTGTGGGTTCAAAATATAGTGAAATTGTTGAAAGCAAATTCAATTGATTACAGTATTAGAACCAGTATGTAATCAATTTTAAATGTCTACACGCACACACACACACATTGCAAAAGACAAAAAAAGGGTATAGAAATTCCATTCTTGATTTCTTATTTAATTTTTTATTGTTTGCTGAATTTGGTGTCTTTGTGTAAATTAATTCGAGTTAATTTATAAGGTAAACATGCTAATTATTTTGAAAGCATTTGTGCAAGATAATTGTTTTGTATATTTTTTTAATTGAATTTGTTAAGTAAAATATAAAATCCCAAAGATTTTTGTTATTCATATTCGTTTATAGATAAAAATGCAATGAATTATTAACATTTTTTTTTGGTAGAATTGAGTAGAATATCAATAAACAAAATTTTAAAATACTATGAGTAATAATCTAAATTGTGTCAACAAAAATAATATTAGCGAACTATATACCAAAGGATTTCTTTAAAATTACTAAATCATGTAAAAATTTGTATAGCATAAATTGGGCTCAAATGAATACAAATAGTTCAAACGAATAGAATTATAACAACTTTTTTTTTAACTTTGTGAAATTATTCGCTAAAATGAACTGATATTATACTATAAAAGTATACATATATGATCATGCAGGATTCATCCATGTATATAAAAGAAAACAAATAAACCATGCAAATTTAAAATTGTAACAAAAGATATCATAAATAAATAGAAATTTGAATATTTTGAATATTAAATGGATTTCAAAATAAAATTAAAAAGATGAACATAATAAAAAGAATGCTCCAAAAAATTTTTGAAGTTCAAAATAAAATAATAGTTATAAAAAATATTTTATGAACAAAATATTATTATCAAATACCTTGAAATGTAAATGTATGTGTATCAACATTTTTATTTCATTTTTACATTCTATCCTTTCTTTATTCTTTATTTTTTAACTTTTTATTTAATACAATATGCATCAAGTGGACATCATAGCATGCAAATAACATTACAAAATATTATAATATTGTTACAACATATAAAATATATTTTTAAATTAATTGAAATTATATGAAAAAATTCTTAGTATGAAATGGATGGGATTGGATGTCCATGAGTCCAATAACCAATGTCTTCATAAGTATTTTCACTTAAATTAATAGATTGTATTAAAATAAAAATAAATACATAAAACCTCACAAATACTACATTCACATATGTAAAAGCAAGTGAATTGTGAAAAAAAGAAAGGACAACAAAAAACTTGCACAAATGCAAAAACGAAAAGTAGAGAAAACATAAAATCATGAACATTGAATAAAATTTCTCATAACATAAAAATATGACAATAATAAAAGTATTGCCGCAACGAAATTTTGAAAGTAAAAATTTTTTATTAAAAATATATTTATAAATAAAATTCATTATTATTGAAGGTCCTTAAGAATGCAAATGTTTAAATCTAGAATGTTATCCCTTTATTATCTCGTAAAGTTACGTGATATTCTAATTATGCATTTTACTCATGTCAAATTAAATTTGATTAAATATATAACAGTTTATTTTAGTAAAAATTTATCTTTTTTTTTACATTGAACTTTCTGATTTCCTAAATTAACCATTTTAATTAGTAAAATTAATCACACTAATATTTCCCTCTGTTATATATCTTGCAATTATTTTAGTCAAGCTTTATTATTTTTAAATTTATTATGTTTAATAACATCTAAATTAATGAATTTAATCAAGCATTATATATAATCAATTAAATATGCATCAATCCATAAAAGATTTCAATTAAATTAAAATATTCCAAACAAAATTAAAATTCATGTTAGATATTGATAAACATGTATATATAGGAACATACAAATTAAAAACTAAATTAAATTTAAAATCTAATATTAAAATAAAATATTAGCTCTCTAGCTTTAAATTTTAGAAAAGATTGAGCCAATTATGTAATAAAATTACTATAAAATGAATGCATCCCATTGGAGTTTTTCATACAATTAAACAAATTTAGTATGTACATTTTTGATATTGGATAAGATTTGATCTTGAATTGATTGATATAAATTACACTTACTTCTAAAATTTATGCAATATGTGAGTTTATGAAAATAGCATATCAAATTGTGCATCATAAAGTATGTTTAAAAATATTTTAAATTTTTACATAACAAATAATATTACAACAATTAAGTAATATCACTTAAACGAAATAGTGTAGATCTACTTTAATGGTAAATTTTCCTAAACTCAAGAATATATATTAAAAATATGGATAACATATTTTAAAAGAGTGCCTTAATTATAAATAATAATACATAAACCAAAAGACATTTAACAAAAATGAATTAAAATTTTAAGAAATAATAATTGATTTAGAAATCCGCTTACACATGTTTAAAAATATTGCCTTAGTCATTATTAATTATTCTACAAATTTTATGGCTAGCAAACTAATGACAGAATAACATTCTCAAACACCGAGATTTTATTAAAAAAATCAAATTAAAGTGTTAAGAATTAAAAATTAAGTAAAAGCAGAACATGATTAGAGATTCGTACATTAAAATATAAAAGCATCTATTTGTATACATTGAAAACTGAATAAATTCATTTAAAAATATAATAGAGTGTCATGTAATTTTTTTACAAAATTTAATTTACACATATATTTCAATATTAAATGTATACAAATTAAAAGTGGGGCAAAATTAAATAAAAAGCATTTTATTAAAATGGTAACAAAAGGAAGAAAAATTGCATACCTCCAAAAAATAAATGCATAAAAAAACATGCATGCATATTGAAAGCTATCTTCCGTGAAGTCTGAATTGATAAATACTTGTTCGGAGACAACATCGTATATCAAAGTATAGGAAAGAATGAGAAAAAATATATATACAATATTGAATAGAAAATTAAACAAAAAAAAGCATTTTATTAAGATAAGAACATAAGTGTAAAAAAATTGTATACCAATAATTAAATACAAGAAATATACGTATGTAAATTTGAAGCAACGGATGTTCAACGAAATTTAGAATGAGAGATAATTTGTTAGAAGACAACATCTACTAACAAGGAGAGACACAATTTACTAAGAAAAGGATAAATATTATATACCTTTAAAAAGTAGACATGTTTCGAATGCTCTTGAGGATATTGGAGGAAAATACTATTTTGTTGTGATTGTTTAGAAGATAATGAAAAATGAAACAAAATTTATATTTTGAAATTGGAGTTAAATTAAGGAAATAATGACAATTTAGAGAAAATGTGATTTAATTAATAAATGATTTAGTTTAAAAAATATATCCCTACATTATGAGTTGAGAAAATTGAATAGAAGATTTTTTAAGTTACTATCTGTACATATTTCTACTTAAATTAAATTAAATAGTAATGAATTTATTCATAATTTAAGAAGGAAAGTCTATAAACCTTAAAAGAATAATTATTTAGTTTTAAGAAAAATTGAAAACTTCTATCGAATTTAAAGGATAAAGTATAAGAGGAAAATACAAAAATTATATGCATATAAAATATTTAGAAATGAATGAAAATTACAAAATATTTAAAGACTAAATTTTTAAAATAAAATACAAATTAAGGTATAAATATAGAGAATATATACTCAGTTGTATGAAAATGTATCTATAATTTTGTAAAAATATATTTTTTATAAAAATTAATTTATGTAAGGAAAAAAATTAATTATTTTACTACATATCTAAAAGGACAAAAATATTTCTTACATGTCGGCCTACTTAATTTTTATTATTTTATTTTAAAAATATTTTTAATCTTTACTTCCAATAAGATCCATATTTTCAATTAGAATCAAAGTTAATTTATTAATTAGGGATATTTCAATTAGAGTGATTCTTGTTTCCATATATTACATTTAAATTTTCGTTAATATCTTAATTAGGGATTTTAAATTAAATTGATTCTAGTTTCCACACATGAAATTCTTGTTAATTTAAAACATTTTATTTATTAAAAAATCTCAAAATTCTATAAATTCATAATTTTGGTCAAAATTGGTCAGACGCCAATGTGCTATTATATATTATATATGATATGATACTGGCTAGCAAGTTAATGCATTGTTGTAAAATAATTAAGATTTTAATTCATTATTATGAAATTTTGAAAATAAAAATTTACCATGAACCGCGTTTTAATCTCTCTTTCTATAAACACGCACACACACACACACACACATATATTTAGTTTAAGAATATCAGTATATTAAATTGCATTTTATCAAAAGTTCTTGATACTTCAAGCATTCAAGTCGTAATTATTAAGAAAGCCAAACCGAATTGTAATCGACAGTTGATAAGACCACTGCAGAAGTCAACTGAAGGTGAGAACAGTCTCAGTTTCTTTCCCTCTTTTTAAGAACAAAGTAACATAGAATGTCTGACCCCTTTCAGTATTAATGTCTCTCAATGCGTTTTCACCAAATTCTTCAGGCATTGTGATGCAATAATAGAAGAAGAAAGAACAGGAAACGTGACATTGAAGAATTTTTCTCCCTTCATTTTTTGCCTCTTGTTGCTTTATTTCCAACAAAACTGGTCATTGGAAGTTAGATCCTAAAACCAGACTTGTCTTTAAATATGTTAAATTATTATATTTGAGTAGTTACTAGTATATTTTAATTTTTACCATATTTATTTATGTCAGAACAATAATATTTATTTTAAAATTGCTAGGTGACCTTGAAATATCTCAGTTTTCATACGGGGCCAATTCATATACAAATATTCTGCAAGATTGAAGGATGCCGGTGGGGACATATATAATATAGTTTACATAAACCCACATCTAATATACTAATGGAATAAATTTAAATTTTTGCCCACCAAATTGTTGCAACAATATAGTTGCCTTGGATGTATCTTTCTTCGGCCTTTCTAGTCAAGAATTTTGAGCCTATCCTTGGTTAGAAAACGACAACCAATAAATATTAATATAATTGGTAGAATTTAACACAAATTCTCAAATAAATTTTCAAGTTCAAATTTTTTGTGAAAATTTATGAATAATTTAAAATAAATAAATAAATAAATACTTATATTTTTAATTTGTTTGTTTTACTGTGTGTGTGTGTGTGTATATTTATATATGACTGAATCTTTATATAATTTACACAAAGATTGTATTTTGAAAGGAGATAATTAATGAAAGAATTTTGAATATACATACGTACATACATGTATATATATATATATATAGAGAGAGAGAGAGAGAGAGAGAGAGAGAGAGAGAATTATGAGGGGCATTGCAGTATGGTTTTTGGTGTGTTTTTAAGTTCAAAATTTCACGGCAATAGATTAGCGGCGGCAGACCCGCAATCATCGTGCAACACTTCACTGCAGCGTCACAAAGTAAAAAACAATTGATTATTAAAAAATCAAATAATACATGCCACATAGGAAAACAGCGAACAAGCTTTTACAAAAAATGGTAAGACTTACCAAACTAGGCTAAACTTAGAACCATTATATCAAGGGTTAATCCGGACTTCTTCAGATTTGCAAGGACCGGACACACCAGACGTGTGATTTAAGTACTTTCAAATGTGACGGTACCTTCTTATTTTTTTGAATTATTATTTAGTAGAACACATAACAATACTTCCAAATATCCCAAATATTATTTTCTCCAACTTACAATATTTGAATAAGCATCCAATGGACAGCAGCGTTGTGGGTCAAAGAAGGTGGCATTTATTTTCCTGAAGTCCCTTCCAAGAAATTGTAAGCCATTCAATCTTTCCAGATCAGAATGTCCATTCCATCGAGAAAAGCCGAGTGGTTGAAAATTAAATGCTATCGATATTCCCATTTGGCCTTCCCAATTCTGACAAAATCAAACGCCTCCAGACTTGAACATGCATACAAATCCCATCACCTATATAATCAAGTAATTAACCAGACAACTGCCCAATGCTTTCGCTCTTTCCCTTGCAAACTCTCATTTTTTTCTCAGCTTTCCTGACGTTGCTGACATCCTTTTCGATAAATTACAGAAGGGGTTTGGTATCTTCTCTTTGTTGAAGTCCTCAGCTCGTAATTAGAAGACAGACCCGAAGAGAAAACAAAGGAAAGGAAAAATAGGACTTCTATCTTCAGCGTTCGTGCTGCAGTTTTGAAGGCGTAAAAATGGACGTAGGTGATATTTACAAAGCTAGTGGTAGCTTAAGAGCCAGCAGCAAAAGAGGGGAGAGCTTTCGGGCCGGCAGCTCGAACATATGGAGGAACACGGGCATGGAAGTCTTTTCGCGATCGTCGAGAGATGAAGACGATGAAGAGGCCTTGAAATGGGCTGCCCTTGAGAAATTGCCGACTTTTGATCGTCTCAGAAAAGGGCTGTTGTTCGGATCAAAGGGAGCCAACGAAATAGACGTCGATAATCTCGGATTTGAGGACAAGAGGAGGTTAGTGGAGAGGCTGGTTAACAATGTGGAAGAAGATAATGAGAAGTTCTTGTTGAAGCTCAGGAACAGAATTGATAGGTAAGCATATTACATAAGCAGTTATTTGAAACCCTTTTTTTTTCTCGGTCTTATTTCAAAGTTTGCCAATAGCCCATGTTGATTAATAATTTGTCTAAATTTTGGTTTCTTTCAGAGTTGGGATTGATATTCCAAGTATTGAAGTGAGATTTGAGCATCTCAATGTTGATGCAGAAGCCTACAGTGCCAGCAGGGCTTTGCCTACTTTCATCAACTTCAATATTAATTTGGTAGAGGTAAGAGAATTAAATAAACAAAGAAAATTGAAAGGAAGCTGAACTTTTCTTCCATTTTTTTTTCCTAACATGTACATATTCTTGCAGGGACTTTTGAACACTCTTCATATACTACCAAGTAGAAAGAAGCCCTTTACCATCCTTAAGGATGTGAGTGGAATAATCAAGCCCGGCAGGATGGCTTTGCTCTTAGGTCCCCCAAGCTCAGGAAAGACAACCCTTTTGCTGGCTTTGGCTGGGAAGCTTGATCCTGCTCTGAAAGTAAATAAACAGCTTGTGTTTATAATTATCTGTACTTGAATGATCCTTTTCTTGTTCTGTGAAATAAATTTGTACATATTTGGGCAGACATCAGGGAGTGTAACCTATAATGGGCATGGAATGGATGAATTTGTACCCCAAAGAACTGCAGCATACATCAGTCAGCACGATTTGCACATTGGAGAAATGACCGTGAGAGAAACCTTAGCCTTCTCAGCCAGATGCCAAGGGGTCGGCTCACGATACGGTTCGTACAGTTACTGAAGGCTTTAGCATATGTATACGTGTGTGTGTGTGTCTATATGTGTGGGTTTTAAAAAAAAATAAATTCTCATTTGTTTTGTGTTTGTTGTTAATTAACCAACTGTTTGTTTGTTATGCAGAGATGTTGGCAGAATTGTCAAGGAGGGAAAAGGCAGCAAATATTAAACCGGATCCGGATATTGATGTCTACATGAAGGTAACGAAATATGTATCCATTTGTAAGAACTATGATGTAGATCTTGGAGAACTGTTGCAGGCTCCTTTGTTTGAGTGATGTCAGGGCGGCTGTCAGTTTCTACATTTTTAACTGATGCACTGTCCATTAGCTGGTTATGATCATGTCATTGTCTGTTTGCTCGTTTTTGAATACAACTTGTCGACTTTATGTCCCTGTCCTGAGCTTGCAGAGATGTTTAATCCAAGTAGGGAAAATTTTTGACAGAAAGCAATTGCTATATGTAATTGAATTTTGACGATCAGGAATGATAACGGTTAGAAGTCAAAGGATTGGGATCCGGTCAAGATTTAGGGCGATTTTATATATTTTTGTTCAAAAAATTAAAAGATAACATTGCCACATAATTTTAACAGTTCTAAAAAATATTTTACGATCCATCTAATAGAATGATTTTGTCACATTCAAACTAAATTTTTTCAATTTAAAAAATAAAAATTAAAGAAATATTCTTACTATTATGTAACAAAGGTGCAAAACATTTTCATTTATAAAAAATGATATATTTATATTTTATATCTAAGAACACGCCAAAACAATATTATTTCAAATACACACACACACACACACACACACACACACACACACATTAAATGAGTCCAAAATTTTAAAATTCATGACTTGTCCCGAACCCCGTATATAATTTTGAAACCAATTGCAATGGAATGATACAGGATTGAATTCGTCCCCATTCAAGACAATATTTAAATTATTTGATAGCTTCACTATTTCCAAAAGAGAATATGTGAATTGTCCAAATAAGAGATTGCTATCATTGATCCATCAATGTTGTTTGGAGCCAAAACTAAAACTGCTACTACTTTCTGACAATAATATAGGCGGCGGCCACAGAAGGAGACGAAGCAAATGTAGTCACAGATTACATTCTTAAGGTATCACTGTCAGCATCTCAAAGCCAGCAAACCCTATACATATAACAGCTTTCCAGCACAGATTTCTCAAGCCATCTCTTTCTTGTTCCAGGTTCTGGGGCTTGACATTTGTGCAGACACTTTGGTTGGAGATGAAATGGTGAGGGGTATCTCAGGGGGACAGAAAAAGCGTGTCACAACTGGTAAACAAACTGAGCATTATTAGTAAGCACTGTAAGGAAAGTGGAGAACTTCTTGTAAAGATACACTGACTTGTGGTGTTGGAAAATCACACAGGCGAAATGATGGTTGGGCCAGCCAAGGCACTCTTCATGGATGAGATATCCACTGGATTGGACAGTTCCACAACTTACCAAATTGTCAACATGCTCAGACAACATGTCCACATAATGAAAGGAACTGCTTTCATCTCCCTCCTGCAGCCAGCACCCGAGACGTATGATCTGTTTGATGACATCGTGCTATTGTCTGATGGTCAGATTGTCTATCAGGGTCCTCGAGAAAGTGTGCTTGAATTTTTTGAATCCATGGGTTTTAAATGCCCAGTAAGAAAAGGAGTGGCTGATTTCTTGCAAGAAGTAAGCAGAAAAAACAATAAATTAGTAGAGATAAAGCTTTCGACATATAGTCTTCTATTGGTTCTAATGAGAGAAATGAAAAATATGTGCAGGTGACATCAAAGAAAGATCAGAGGCAGTACTGGGCTCGCAAGGATGAGCCTTACCGATTCGTCCCAGCAAGCGAATTTGCTGAAGCATACCAGTCATTCTTCATTGGTCGCAGGGTTGGGGATGAGCTCGCAACTCCATTTGATAAGAGTAAAAACCATCCCGCAGCGCTGACAACAGAAAAGTATGGTCTAGGTAAAAAGGAACTTCTGAAGGCTTGCACTGAAAGGGAATTCTTGTTGATGAAGAGGAACTCATTCGTCTTTTTCTTCAAGCTCTTCCAGGCAAGCATATATGAACTTATACTCATGTTCATCCGTCATACAAAGTTGAATGCAATTACTGAGTAATTTCCCGCATGTTCCCTCAGCTTTCCGTGCTGGCATTTATATGCATCACACTCTTCCTGCGAACAGAGATGAACAAAGACGATTTAGATGGTGGAGGGTTGTACGCGGGTGCCTTGTTTTTCTCCATCCTTGTGGCCATGTTTAATGGATTGTCAGAGCTTGCAATGACAATATACAAGCTTCCTGTCTTTTACAAACAAAGGGACATGTTCTTCTTCCCCCCCTGGGCCTATGCAACTCCCTCGTGGATTCTGAAAATCCCAATTTCTTTCCTTGAAGTTGGTCTATGGACGTTTGTAACTTACTACATAATTGGTTTTGATCCCAACGTAGGAAGGTATTGTTACAAATTAGTGCCTAAGTTAGATTACCTTCTCTGTTTTTCATATGCAATTACTGATGAGAGTCCCTTTGACAGGTTACTGAAGCAATTCCTGCTGCTTCTACTCGTGAATCAAACAGCATCAGCATTGTTCAGATCCATTGGTGCAGCCGGCAGGAATATGATTGTTGCGAACACATTTGGCTTGTTTGCATTGCTCCTGCTTTTCGCACTAGGTGGATTTGTCCTGTCACGAAGTACGTAACTAAGGTCAAATGTTTAAATCCATCATACAATAGAATGATAGGCCACTTCTCATGAAAATCTGTTATTGGTACTGCAGAGGATGTCAAAAACTGGTGGCTATGGGGCTACTGGTCCTCACCATTGATGTATGCACAAAATGCAATTCTGGTTAATGAATTCACAGGGCATAGTTGGAGCCGAGTAAGTTAAATCATCAAATATTAGCTCTTAAGAGTCTTTTCGTGTTCTTTATCTGAAAACATACTGTCATGTTACAGTTGGAAAACGGGATCAAACTGGGAGTCAGTGTGACGGAGGGCCGAGGGTTCTTTTCTGATGCATACTGGTATTGGATAGGAGTAGGGGCATTATTCGGGTTCATATGGTTCTTCAACGCCTTCTACCTTTTAGCACTATCAATTCTTACCCGTAAGTTTTTCAACTGTCAGCCCTTTTCCAGTATCTTCTAGATTGCACTCAACAACTGATCTTGTTTAAAAATAATTTGCAGCCTTTGAAAAGCCTCAAGCAGTATTACCTGAAGAAAATGAAAAAGACGCCCAGCAACGCGGCTCTGTTGGCGTGGCTTCAGCTCAAGATGAGAGTAACAAGAGGAGCATCTCCTCTGAATCCTCATCCACAGGAACAGATGCTATTGAAGCCAGTGAGAACCGGAAAAGAGGAATGATTCTTCCATTTGAACCACATTCTCTGACATTCGACGACATTAGATACTCAGTGGATATGCCAGCGGTAGGTTGAAATTTCAAAATGAATGGAAAAGAATCATTATAGAGAATGCAGCAGATCAACTAATATACTAACAACTATTTAAATTGCAGGAAATGAAAGCTCAAGGTGCTACTGATGATAAATTGGAGCTTCTGAAGGGTGTGAGTGGAGCTTTCAGGCCGGGTGTCCTTACAGCCCTAATGGGTGTTAGTGGAGCTGGTAAGACAACATTGATGGATGTGCTTGCAGGAAGAAAAACTGGAGGATATATTGAGGGAGATATCAAAATATCTGGGTACCCAAAGAACCAGGCAACATTTGCTAGGATATCTGGATATTGTGAACAGAATGACATTCATTCTCCAAATGTTACCGTTTATGAGTCCCTTGTTTACTCCGCTTGGCTGAGATTGCCAGGAGAAGTAGACTCAAAAACTAGAAAGGTCAATATATAGAAAATTCATTCTACAATATGCTCAATTCCAGTAATGAGAATTACTGAGTAACACTGAGTTCCTTTTTTGTTGACAGGGTTTCATCGAGGAGGTAATGGAACTTGTAGAACTTAACCCCTTGAGGGGATCACTGGTTGGGTTGCCAGGAGTCAGTGGTCTCTCAACAGAGCAGAGGAAAAGGCTCACAATAGCAGTGGAACTTGTAGCAAACCCTTCAATCATATTCATGGATGAACCAACTTCAGGGCTTGATGCTAGAGCGGCTGCAATTGTGATGAGGACAGTCAGGAACACTGTAAATACAGGAAGAACAGTAGTGTGCACCATCCATCAGCCTAGCATCGACGTCTTTGAGGCATTTGATGAGGTAACCAAGATAATGCTGCAAACAAAGATTGTCAAAATTTCTCATGCTAGCTATCCATGTGACACTAAAATAACATTTTGTTATCTTTTTAATATAAGTTACTGAGATAGCATGTTTTGGCAGCTATTTTTGATGAAACGAGGAGGGCAAGAAATATATGTCGGACCATTGGGTCATAACTCATGTCATCTGATCAAGTACTTTGAAGATATTGAAGGAGTACCAAAGATCAAAGATGGTTATAATCCAGCTACCTGGATGTTGGAAGTCACCACCACTGCACAAGAACTGCTCTTGGGGGTTGACTTTACTGATTACTACAAAAACTCAGAATTATACACGTAAGCAGATTTCCAGCATAATAAAAAAAGAAGGCATGTTCAACATTGTATACAATGTTTTAATATTTGATATATTAAACTACAGGAGGAACAAGGGCCTAATCAAGGAATTAAGTGTCCCTCGCGCTGGAACAAAAGACCTGTATTTCCCCACCAAATACTCCCAACCTTTCCTTACACAATGTATTGCTTGCCTATGGAAACAGCACTGCTCATACTGGCGAAATCCACCTTACACAGCCGTAAGATTTTTGTTCACAACCTTCATTGCCCTCATATTCGGGACAATGTTCTGGGACCTCGGATCTAAATGGTAAGTTAGAAGAAAAAATAAGACAAACCTTTGAAGTGTCAGAGTCCTTTCCATTAGTCCAGCTCTAATTTCACTGGGATGCACTCAATTGCAGGAATACTCGACAAGATCTGTCCAATGCCATGGGTTCTATGTATGTTGCTATCATCTTTTTGGGGTTCCAATATGGCTCCACAGTACAACCTGTGGTGGCCATTGAACGAACAGTTTTTTACAGAGAACGAGCAGCTGGAATGTACTCTGCTTTGCCATATGCATTTTCACAGGTGAGGGGTTAAAGCTTATTAAGCTACACAAATTTAAACATGTGTGCAATGTCCAACTCATCAAAGGAGCATAATTACTTACAAATCTTTTTTACTCTATGCAGTTTCTCATTGAAATTCCCTATGTCTTCGTGCAAACCCTTATATACAGTCTCATAGTCTACTCGATGATGGGATTCGACTGGGATGTTGAAAAATTCTTCTGGTTCTTATATTTCATGTTCTTCTCATTGTTATACTTTGTCCTCTATGGAATGATGACTGTGGCTGTCACTCCTAATCACAATGTTGCTGCCGTTATTTCATCTTTCTTCTATGCAATTTGGAATCTCTTCTCAGGATTTATCATCCCACGACCAGTAAGTTCTACATCATTATTTCATTTTTCAGAGCATAACTATAGTAAACTCCCAAACATCAACTAACATGCATACCTATCAATTACAGAGCATGCCTGTGTGGTGGAGATGGTACTACTGGGCAACTCCTGTGGCTTACACACTCTACGGTTTCATAGTATCTCAGTATGGAGAAGTAGAGGATATGATGCAGGACACAAATCAAACAGTGAAAGAATACTTGCAAAGTTACTATGGGTTCAAGCACGACATGCTTGGATTAGTTGCTGGTATACTTCTCGGATTTGTCGTTCTTTTCACTTTCATATTTGCCTATTCTATCAGAGCATTCAACTTCCAGAGGAGATGAAACGCTTCCTCCTATTCATTGCGTCGGTAATAGTCTACTTCTGCCTGCTAAGGAAAGTGCGAGATTTTGCTCAGGACAATTATATGATGTTTATCTTACGTAAAATTTAGTTCAAACAAGTTTGCTTCTTTTTTGGCTTCTTATGTTGTATTTGTACTTTAACATTAATGTAAGTAAGCTTTTTAAACAAGCCATTACTTCTCTAATTTTCCCTGCATTCTCTTGTTTTCGCATTTTAAAAATGTATTGTCCTCTTTACTTGTGGCTTTCTTGTAGCTTTCAATACAAGAATAAACTCTCATCGTGTATCCTATCTACCATCGTATGTGAAAATACAGAAGTATCGCAATATTCATCACAATCAAACATCAAATAAATTCAGTTCTCAAACTTTATACCACACATAAACCAAAATTTACCTCGTAATTTATCGAGAAAGGGGATAAAGGAATGAAAAAGACAGCAGAAAGGAATAAAAAGATGAAAATTAAACCTAATTGCAGCCTTTAATCTCTATCAACAGGCTTGATAAGAATATGCTACTAACAAACCATAGATTCAAAGGATTGAGATTTCACGCCTGACGCAAGCAATGAATACTGAGCCTCGCATTGTCCTGAAACGCAATCGCTTGGCGCAATATCATTGGAATGGAAACCCAAATCACTTGGGACTCAGCAAAAATTAGGGCATGCATACGACGTCGTGGAGGAGAAACAAAATGTCGTCTTGTTTGTAGATAATAATATAGCTGGTCTCGTGTCCGAAATTGTGTTGGGCCTTCACGTGACCCAAAATGTTGCCCGTTTACTTAAGGCCCATTACATTTTCTGCGTAAGGTTCCGGCAACGTTTGTACCAACACGGTTTACAGAATTTGTGTAATAGAGCTGCAACGCTAAGAGCATAATTGATACAATGAAATGAAATAAGAATAGGATGTGTAATATAATTGTAATGCTAAGAGCATGATTGATATGATTAAATAAAACAAGAATAAAATGTGTATTTTTAATTTCTTAAACAAATATATAAATGGTATAATTTAAAATTAGAAATGACCATTCTACTCAAATCATCATTTCAAAAAAATATGTAATTAGTAATTCCTTTTCAAAACCATAAATACATCTTTCTCTAATCCATTAAAAACAACCCTTTCTTCTTTTTTCTTCCAAGTTTTTTTCCCTAGATTTTTTAATATTTGATATAACCATGCAATTGAAATCTTAATTTGTTACCGTATCATAAAATATTAATTATTTAGAATACACATTGTACAAATATACTCCATGTTCTTAACATAAATAAGAAATATTACCTATTTGAATATATTAGCAATAAAAAAAACACTCATTCCTTATTTGTATTACACATCTAAATTTATTAGATTATCATCTCATTCCATTCTTATATACCAATCATTCTATAAAATTCACTTTTAAATATTTCAATATCTGTCATTAGGAAATGACGACAATGAAATATAATTGAAAAGACCAATGAGATAGTAAAAGCAAGTCCTTCCAAAAAAATGCAAACAACCAGTATTACGAGAACAGCATACTACATCAATTTTGTTGATTCTGATTGGGCAGCCATTGTTGGGTATCAAATATGTCTTAAGACCAAGGTCAAATCATGAAATATGCCCTTATCCTGCATCAACTGAAGAACTAATTTATGTAGTCTATTTAATAACTAAAACTCACTGTCGGCAACTCATTTCTTGCTCGTCTTCGATGTAAAATTTGGCATGGGGGCGATAAAAATCATGAATAATGAAGGAATTCTGCTACAAAATTGAGAGCCAAGCTACTACAAGGTAAAAACCTGAATCCTCCCGTAAAACTAAATTTGCATCATACGTCTGGCTCTCGTATCGCAACAGGCAAGTTTAATTCTGGTTCAGTTTCACCGAGAGGAGAAAAAAAGGAGGCAACCATGTCATCAGTGACTTCCTCCAACTTCAGTGGATTCCACTGGAAATGCAGAATGCAGAAACAATACCTCATTAACCCGTTTGTGGTTGACACATATACATATTCATTTACTAGCACACGAGGCACATTCACTGTGAGTGTAAAAATAAGTGAAACGTTTTAAAGGATTATTTTGGATTTTCTTTCAAGTTCTCTCGCAGCATGCATTTCTTCCTAGTATAGAGTGAGAATAGGTGGAGATGATACGGATGTAAAAAAGATTGAGATGGAAGAATCTCTCATTTTTTAGTAGTTACCAAAAACTTAATGAAAGTTACTAAACACTTTATCTGCAAAAGAATTATGAGCTAAAGATTTGGAAAAAGAAACTACTTAGCAGTTGAAGTGTGCTTTTACCATTTAACTGTTTTGATTTCATGTTTTTTATTAAAAAACAAGGTGTTTAAGTATTTCTATTTTGTGCATCCAATACAATTACTAAAAGGGTCGGACACTTTATAAATAGTATAGATATATATATTTTCTGTGAAGAAAAAAAAGTCAAGAAAATATACCTTTGGAGCAAAATCCTTGTCAACTAATCTTGCACGCACACCCTGCAAAATACAAGAGAAGACACACAGTACATGAGCAAGTATTTGGATATTAGTCAAGGTTTCTCCCTTTCTATAACCACGTAAGCTACCTCACAAAAGTCCTCTGAGATGTGTTTGGACATAAATTTCAGGGATGTGTGATATTCCCTAGCGAGGCACTGATCGAGGGTTTGAAACCTACCTTCTCGAATCTTCAATGGGAATGGACAGAAAAGTTAGAGTTCTGGGAGATATAAGCAAGCTAAAAAATTCCCTAGCAGAAGCAATATATCAGACTTACTGATTGCAGAGTCACTTTTAAGCTCAGTGGAGAAGCTTCTTTAATTTTGTTAAGCAAATTAGTATACCATTTATTGCTAGATTCTGCTGCCTTATTTTCCTACAGGAGCGAACACCAGAACAAAATTGGCACAGACAAGTGACGAGAAAGGTGAATATATATCATGCTATAAGTAATTAGCACTTGCCAACAAGAACAAAAATAGAACTCAATATAGACAGAAGGAATCGAGCATATGATAGCATCTCAAAACCATGTTTAGGAACTGGTTTTTCTCTAGCTTCCATCTGTTTGCTGCTTCAGTGCTCTTGACCAGAATTTAAGACCCACTACTACCAATTTGTATGTAGACATGCATGATAAACTTACCAAAGCTTCAACAATTTCTTCCACAGTATCACAGCAGAAAATTGAGTCAATTGTTTCAATCCTGAATCACCAAAACGAAAAAAGTGGAGCTAATTAGAATATAGTATTGATACTTGACTATCAAATACATTAACTTCATACGCATCCAATATGTACCCTTCAGCTCCAAAACTTTAATATGGAGAACAATAACAGAGAGAAAACTGAAATACTGACATAAGAAATGAAATAGACAATAAAGCAATATTGCACGAGAGAAAAATATTACTCATGAAGCACACTCCTTGCATCCGGGTAGACTAAGCAACCATATTGAGCAAGAGAATTTTCAATGACTGACCGATCATCAGTTATCAAATTACCAAGGCGTTCTTCAATCCAAGGAAGTTTCTGTTAGAAAAGGTGAATCAATGAGCACGTTCAAAAAAGGTAAAACTCAAACAATGAAACAAGCTGCAGGCTGGCCAACGGAGACTAACTTCCTTCATTGAATAGTGTGTGACAAGACCGCAGGCCATCATTTCAATGCCATTTAGCCTTTCTCCTGTAAGAGCTAAATATTCTCCTGCAGAGAAAAGCGGTGTTGAATAGATTAGTTTTCAATATTTAATGCCATAATTTGGTCCAAGGCTGAATAAAACTGCTCATAATATAATTGGATGAGTAATCAGAGATTTATAATCAAAAGGCTTTCCATTTCAGTCGTTTGATGTCAAATTTATAATATGGTGGATAAGACAGGACAAAAAAAACAACTAGAGATATTTATAATAGCCCCAGATGAAAATTTGAATGGGATGCTATCATTGACTCGTTCAATTCTTCACCACCATATGCATTGTTTTAACTTCACGGCAATTTGAATACCATAAATTTTAAATATCCATGAACTCAACATGTATATAAGATATCCAAAAACTCAAGCTGTTTATTCCATCATACCTAAATAGCCAGGCAGACGAGAAAGATAATACGAAGCCCCTGCATCAGGATGAAAACCTATCTGAGCCTCTGGAGACGAAAAGACCTGTAGTTCAGTAAAAATATAATTTTGTAAGCAGTTAGCTATCACATCCCTCTCGGATGGAGGGTACAAACACTTTAATAGTCTAGTTTTAATTTTAGGTGCAATTTTTTTGGGAATTGTGTTAAAGTAAGAAAGAAATTCTAAAAAAATGAGACTCTACAGTTTGTTCTTAAATGGGATATGTGAATACAAACATAGCCAATATATCACTTTACAGTTAGTCCAAACATTTAAAGATAGTACTAAGAGGTCTCATTTACGGAATCATTTCTTACACTAACCAACATAAAGCAAAGAAGAGAGAATTATCTTGTTCAGAGACTCAAAAGGAAAATGAAAATAAAAGAGTGTGTGTCTTTAGAGAATCACATGCAGTATTAGATTGCAATATACCCTCAAATAAAGCTCCGAAAACAAAGGATAGCAATAAGGATTTTTTTAGCAATCGTACAGATGATTTAGGCATGGAAACCATGTGTAATATCATCATTTCATACCTAAGGATCCATCTCCTAAATTAAAGCAAAATGCAAGAGTAAGAGATGTTGATAAAGGCAAATGAACATGATATTGATTGGCATAAAAAGTCTAGTGCATTGTAACACAATCAACATATAAGCTGCTCCTGAATATCTGCACGGACCCATTCAAAGGCACCAATAAGCTGTTTAAAGCTTTTCCTTTAGGATTAGCAATTAAGATCTTATACCATCGTATAATTATTTTATGCCAATAATCGGCAATTTTACACAGCTCCATGCAACCCTTTTCTTCATAAATCATGAAAATAAAATTTTTATTTACTCAATAGGCACAAAAGCATATAATTCATCTTTTGTTTTGAATTAATTCCAGTTGGCATGCACACAAAATAGGAGAGCTGGCTCAAAATAGATCACAAAAAATGTGATTGATGATCAGAGTAAAAGTTACTGCAGTTAGGCTCATAAAAACACAACTTTTCTCTGGACTTGTCCTGAATCAGGAAATTCTTAACAGTCAATGTACCAAAAAGCAGTTTAGTTAGGAGATCCATTCAAGGAGCAGTTTCGTACAGTTCTATCAGTTACAAGGCGAAACATCCCGGGAAGTGAGATACCTGCCCCACCTCCCATTACAATACCATCCATTATAGCCACCTGCACAAGTAACATATGATTCAACTAAAGTGATGATAAAGCAGAAAACAAATTTTCCTTTAGTCAAACATGCAAATCTTTCAGCTATCAAAGATAGAGAGAATCAAACTTACGTGTGGCTTAAGATATGTTCCCAAAACATAGACAAACTTGTACAAACTCTTAAAAAATTCTTTGCATTCCTCAGTTTTCCCTGCAAATCAATAAACTTCAGGAAAAGCACAAGAAGAAGCATACTCTACCAGACTCAAAACCATGTCTGATTCAAAATAAAAGTGATAGCATATGCAAAAGCTAACAAGATTAGAACTTAAGAGGTTTTGTCTCCTATAGAATTCATCTTATGCTTTTCCTGGAACATAGAAATTTTCATGATCATCAGGGAATTCAAATGCTGACACCACTTAACATGTTCATTTATAGAATATCCATAACAAACAGCCAACACTGACTAATATATGTATATTATAAGGAAAGAAAATTTAGTATCAGGTCTGACAAACAGAAATGAACAGTCTGATGCTAGTTGAAAAGAACAATTTCAGGTATAGCAAACTCAAGATGATGTTATTCACTCTAAAGACAGTATAAGATATACTTTGTAACTTCAGTTGGTGATACACGAGATCCCAAAAGTTAGCCATGATGTAGTCAATACATTAGCAGAAAAACCAAGAGATGCACAAAAGCATGGTCAACTATTTTATGTGTTGCCAAACAATTGTTACCCTTCAGGCCACTTTCATGCATCTAGATATCAAGAATTACAAGCCAAAAGCCAGAAATGGGGAATCATATTGTATACTAGTAATCTTGGCACCCTCTGTGTATGTGTTTAAATTTATATAATATAAAATTAAACAGAATAGCTTAATTTAATTTATTTGTAGTATATATTAGTTTATTTTTAAATACTTATTTTGTACATATAAAAATATTATGATTAAAAAAATAAAAAGAAAAACAAAAACAACAACAATAACAAAAAACAACTTTGTCATTATTAAATTGAAGATGGGTATACATGTGAATCTACTTAGTCTGACCATATTAAAGCTAAACTCTTAATATATATAATAGATAATCTTATCCACAAGAAACTGGACTGCTGTCATATGCTGTAATGACTCCCACACAATTCGCTGAAAACTTGCTTAGTAACTTTATTAAAAAATAACAGCTAATGCTGAAGAACCCATCAATATGAGCAGGAATTGTAAGCCACATGCACTGAATAAAATTCATGATCATGAATCCGACAGGTACAGCCCCTTAGTAAAAAAGCCCCAAACACATTAAGCTACTTTAGCAGTTGAAAGAATCAATCATGCTATTAAATGAAATTCACCACTGTAGTTCAAGGCTTAGCTCCGAAAGGGCAAAATGCTACAATACAAACAGGCAAACAGCCATTTGCATGGAGACCAACCTTCGTTAAGCAGCTGATAGAGTGCAACAACATCTGTGCCAGAGCAGAACGCTCTGCAACTAGCACCCTTCAAGAAAAAGAACAAATTCAGAAAAAAGGTAGAGGGCCACGGTATGGTGAGGGTAGAATAAAAAATAACTAAATTACCTTCATCATGACAAATCCAATATCTGAGTTTTCCTCCCAAGACTCATATAATCTGTTTAAACGAGCAGCCTAGCATTGAGTTTAAATAATTTGCAATTAATATAAATACAACAAGAGTTTGATAAACAGTCCCCAAGACCCAATCGATGAACAATAAAATCCTGAACAAGGGTTATATTTGTTCTCCTACAAGAATCACGTAACCTTCAAAATAAGCTGATATAATTACACTGAACTACAGCTTCTCATACATAGGGCATAAGGAATGCAGCAAAATTAAAAAGAGTAAGAAATCAATTAAAAGAAAAGAGAATTGAACATGAATTAACCATAGAAGCAGTGAGAGAATTGAGTGAAGATGGTCTATTCAGAATGGCCTCCCTCGAATTTGCCCTGCCTTGCACTAACACCTGTAATTGAGAGTCAAAGGGTCTCTTCAGAATTTTATCTCCCGAGAAATAAGAAGCGCATTCCAGTAAAATCTCAAAACGGGTTCCCATTTAACATCAATTCCGAGCCCATAATACATACATGCAGACAAATACACAAATTTCTCGACAGTTTCTCTCCAAAAAGCAGCACAGCAACTTTTGTTAACTAAGAAGTCTAACGTGGCTCATCCCAAATACTTTACCAGTTCAAAAATATCAAACCTGTGCGACAAATGAGAAAACTAAAACACTTAACATTAAAAAGAAAAGGGGCAATGGTTGAGAAACTGACCTCTTCTTGTTGAAGATAATCGGGTTGGGTATAACTAGGAATAGCGGAAAAGCTTCTTCTTTGCCGAGAAACAAAACCATTTCTATTCAAAGAACGGGTGAAGGGTAACAGCAATTGCAGCTTTTGCATTCTTGAAAAGAGGATTACTCCCTGTAGTTTGGCCGTATCAATAAGCTAGCGGCGATTTTGTTGCGGCTACCCAGTTCTCTCAACAGCAGAGACTATGCTGCGGAAGAAAATTGAATTGGATCGAAAACGGGGTTTCAGGGGATGCATAAATGGATTCGACTTTTCGAGTACCGAAAACAGTCCAAAAGGGGAGAGAGTGGCTTGGACACCCATTGACCGCAGCCCAATAAACCATCTGCCCTTGTAGTCTAGAAAGAGAGATTGTACAACAAATGAAGTATATTATTGTTACAACGTAAAAAATTGGAAAAATGAAATTTAGTCATATAAAGAGACCATTTTCTTAAACAAAAGAAGTAGCCTAGAAGGAGACTATTTTCTTAAAATTTTATTTTAGTCATGGAAATATTATTCATTGAGTTGTATGCATATTTTATTTCATAACTTGTATTATGAAAAAAAAAACACAATACACTTAAGTTTGCATGAATATCAAGTACAATGTAATTTTGTTATTGCAAAGAAATATAAAATTATGTTAATAAAGAGAAAAAATAAATTACATAAGATAACTATTAAAAATTATGAAAATAAATTATTAACGTAGAAACCCATATTTCAACTATTTACTGCGTCATAAATGTTGTTAAGCTTCATCACTATGAATTTTATTGAAAAGAGACATTTTTGGCAAATTTTAATATAGTATAGATTTTATTTATTTTTTATTCTAATTAGGATGCATGAGACCCTTCTTGATTTTTTTTAATAGATTTATTTTAAAATAGTTTATTTAATACATTCAAGTATAACAACTTCTCTCTATTATTTAATATAAAAATAAATAAAAGCAATGGCTTTTAGGTAAAACAGGCTCCTGGGATCACATTTAGAAATTTTGGTCTTACGGTCGCTAAATCAAGGCTTGCAACCATGGTGCATTTTGTTTCTTGTCAATTTGTTATTTGCGCTCGGAATACCATATTTTGCGGTTGTGGAATGACTCATGCGACTGTAGTCAAGCTTGTAGTAGACTCTATTTTTGTCGAGACGCATTCAACAACTGCATCTTCTCTCCTCCTGATCGCAACACCCTTGCTCATGGTTGCAAGCCCTACTTGTACACAATCAAATCATGAGTCACTCCTTAAGAGTTGGCCTTCCTAAAATAACATTGTATCTAAATGAGATGATGACTACAAAAAATAGAATCAACTTTGCTTTGTGTTATCTCACCCTCATTTATGGTAATTGAAATGATAATCTTTTTAATGGTTACACTGCTTCTCCGGTGAAACCAAACAAGATGTTCACTGATTCTAGACTTTTCCTTCGTATCAACATTTTATTAGAGGCTTCGTTTAATATGACGTTAATGGAACTCCCCCCAATTGACCAAGCATCTTTCCATCTCATAATTGGTTATGGTAACCATGACTACAAGAGCATTATGGTGATGGGTGATTACCTCCTCTAGGTCATTTAGCCTAAAACAAAAGTTTGGACTTCTCACAATTCATTAAATTTTCTTTTTCTTTTTATAGTAGCCACCATTTAGAGATTATCCTTCCACTCTCTACTTGATTGTTTTCTACTTATTATTCTGATAAATCTCTTTTGAATGATTTTCTTTTCTCTTCCTCTTTCGGTCTTTTGTATCTCTCCTTCTCGTTTAGTATGAACTCTTATAAATATTCTTTTCATATCAAAGTCTCAATTTGCCCAAGTAGGCTTGAGCATCCTTTAGTATGATTGTATTTATTATGAAATTTACAAAATTTTCCACCCTGAGAATTTTTAGGAGAGGCATATGATCCCTTGGGCCATTTGAACATATTTGAATCAGGGTACGGTTTTGTTAAAATCTTAAGCCCAACATTAGCTGCAACAATAAATATAAAAGGCTATAAAATCAACTAATTTAATATTTTCAAAATAAAATGTAGATCTTTTGTCAATAACTATATTTGCTAACTTTTTAAAAATATTAATGAATTAAGTCAGTTTGTCGTGGTTGTACAACAGTATGTATATTTGATAATCTTTTTTCTTTTTCATAATTTTTACATTAAAATCTCTCAATTAAGCTTTCCATAACTATTTATATCAATAATTATACTAAGTAATGCTTTATTTCTCAAAATTCACTAATTTGGCAGTCTAATGCTAATTGTACTGCAAAATAATATAATGTTTTTATTCCTTAAAATTAATGAATTAAGTAAATTTAATATACTAAATTTGATGACTATAATTAAATATTATATGTGTATATATATAATTAAACATGCACCATCCAAATAAATAATTTTAAAAAATTAAAAATTCTACAAAATTCCGCGGATTGAGAATTTTCATCAAAATTGGGTCAGTGCAACCCCTTCAAATAATAATATATAGGAACACACACACACACACACCATACAATAGATGATCCGCTAATTTTATTTCATTTTAATTTTTATTAAATACCTGGGGAGAGTAATTTAGAAAGTAGAGAGAATAATGAAGTTTCTAAACTGTCATTAGTTTAAAATATAAGAAGTTTGGATATTTTTTTTCTCAATAATAAATTGTTATTAATAAGAAAGCAAAATTAGGGACAGTTCAGACATATCTCTTGATAAAACAAGTTACATAGTCAAGATTCAAAAAATTGACAAATATTAAAAGAAATGCTTAATTAATATGTAAAATTACCTTTTTTTATTGAACATATATATGCGAATTTATTTTTATTGATCTTTAATATTTTAAAAATGAATATAGAAATCTTCCTTGAATCAACACAAAAAATTCTTGATAAATCCATTTACAATAATAAAAAAAATCTTCACATGGCATAGTTACACTAGAGAAAAATAACACACCAAAAGTTGAGATTGACTTACAAACAATGAAGTCTGTATATTAGTTAAGACTATTTTCTTTTCTTGGTGGAATTATAATATCCTTTTAGTTACCAAACTAAGAAGACTTACAAGCACTAAAATAAAATAAAAATCAAATTTATGAAAAGAAATCTAATAAAATAAAGCTTTCACCTGCACACATAAAATACATATTATATTTTTGTAAAAATATTTTTTTTTTGATTGTGCAAACTAAAATTACACAACTATTTTTATTTTATTTTTTTGTCATTTTCTTTCTTCATTTTTTAGTATAACTTATTACTTCAATTTACGTTTTCTTATGTTATATATCTTGTATGCTCTTAATCTTTGATTATACCATATCTTAAACAAATACAAAAACCTACTTTGAGCACCTTTAATTTATTTTATATTATCTTTTCACTCTATTCTGTTAATTCTTTTTATTTTGTTAACTTTCTAATTTTAATTTATTCTACATATTTTTAAATTTTTTTATTTTTATTATATTAAAATCAAAGATACGATGTTAGTTGTACAACATTTAAAAAACTAAACTAATGATTTGTTTGTTTTGTAATTATGGTGTGTGGTTTTAGGTATTTTTATCTTGAAAATTGTGTAAAAATAAAATATAAAAAAGAAATATAATAATTGAGTGTATATTTTAAAAGACGAATAATTTTAAAACAAATAAAGCCAATTTACTTATTTAAATATTTGTTATTTTCTATTTTTCTTCATTTGCTTTAATGTAATTTTATATTTTTCTTATATATTTTTAATATATTTCAATTCATTTTCTTTAATTTTTTATTTTTGATTTTTCTATATACTTGAATTTTAATTTCAATTTCAATTTCAATTTATTTTTATTAATTTATTACAATAAATAAGATACTATAAAAGAAAGAAATAACCTTTCCTTAGTTGCCACTTTTGTTCCGAGAGAGGGAATGCGACTTCCCTAAGCAACCGACGATCTTTTGGGACGATAATTTCATCTCCTTCCTCCCTCTCTCTCTCTCTCTGTCTCTCTATCTCTCGGATCTGGAGCCACGGTTGTTTCTGCTTGATTGCGCAATGGGGAGAGCTACTGTTGCATACCGTGAAATTAGTACCGTCTTGATCTTCACAACCATTTGCATTTTGCTATTGCCCGATAATGCCGTTAGCTTCTATCTCCCGGGTGTTGCCCCCGAAGACTTCAGAAAGGTCCATTGATTTCCTACAAATCCAAATATTTTATTTTTAATTTTTCTATATTGCAAATTTTATGATTTTGGGGTTTCTCTTATACGCGGCTTTTGGTAATCCGTGTGAAATACCGTATGTTTTAGTGGGGTTTCTTGATCTGGACTCTGTTCAAAGATCTGTTCTTTTATCAATGTCCCTCTTTTGTATTCGTGCGTGGGATTAGCAATTCAATATGCGTATTTCTTATACCCGGTGTTTAATTTGATGATTTGATTGGAGGAGGCGTTTAGTACAATATTTGGTACTTGTTGTTGCCCATATGTTGCCCTTGGTACTGCTACGGGGAAACAAAAATGAAACAGAAAAAAAATTAGCGGGGCAAATTACATCCCTAAATCTTATTCCTTTCAAGTTTTATATTCTACCAAGCAACTGCATTGCTCTTATGGAGCTTTGGTCGGAAAGTAGTTTATATGATTAAGAAAAGTTTTACTGCGGAAGTCATTGTGAATTATCAAGATTGCATTATTGGAGAAGTGTTAGCAGTGAATTCTTAAAGTAGAACTGGAGTTTGGACGTGGTGGAGGAGATCATAAAGAGATCTGGGTAGTGATTAATGATGAACTTTTATATCACCTGCCATGTTCAAATCATGAATAGTTACCATATGTAACTAGTTGGTAATTTTGTGTTTTTTTGATATGTGAGGGACAGTGGAAATTGTTCTCTGGATTGTGGTCTCATTTAGACATACATAGGCTAGACAAATTTAAGTCTTTTGCTTTATTACTCATGGATTAGAACTTTTTTTGGTCTCATCTTTTATGCAACCGTATGATGAGAGTTGGACGGGACTGTGAGAAAGGAGTGTATCCCATTGGTTCTATATGACAGATTGCTCTGTTGTACAAATGTATACCATTCGGTTAATGAATTTTCAAATATCAGGCATAATGGAGTTGACAGGTTAGGGACATCAAAAAATGCTTGGAAATGAAGTGGAAGTGTGTGGGTGGTTAATTATTGCATTAAGTTGAAATGCAATGCATGGACATCTAAAATATAAATTCTTAGTGTTGTCTAAATTGTGACCTATACATTCTTTGTTCTTTGTGGCTATGTTTGGAATAGGGCTTTTGTTGGAATATGATGTTTGGAAGGAGTTGTGTTAGAATGAGCAATATGTTAATTGTAAAATGTTTGGAAATTTTTGATTTATTTGAAAATCTATATAAAATATATAATAATGATTGAATGATGTGATAGTATATAGGGATGATAATTAATATATAGGTTATAAATTTGTATAAATGTGAATATATATATATATATATAATTATTGATATGATTGGGAATAGGTGTAAGGATTGAAAAATAATTAGTTAGTTATATATAGAAGAAAGAGAAAATTTGGATTTGAATGATTATTTTATTGGGTGATATGTTTAGCAGTATAAGGTTTGATAGGTTGTGTGATTGAGTAAAGTAGGCTTCCAAACATAGCTTATATGATGTTCAGTTGAATAAAGACTGTACTTGCATTAATCCCTTTTTTCTCCTCTCCATATTGTCTGCAGGGAGATTCGCTTAATGTGAAAGTAAACAAGTTGACTTCAACAAAGACTCAGCTTCCTTACTCATACTATTCTCTTCCTTTCTGTCACCCGAGCACTATAATTGACAGTAGAGAAAATCTTGGAGAAGTACTTCGTGGAGATCGCATTGAGAACTCTCCTTATGTGGTCGGTGTAATTATCTAGGTGATACATTTCCTGTTTGACTTCATATCAATTATTGATTTTTCTTTTTGCACTGTCATGTCACAGTTTAAGATGAGGGAACCACAGATGTGCAACGTTGTTTGTAGACTCATATTGGATACCAAAACTGTGAAAGAATTCAAAGAAAAAATTGAAGATGAATATCGTGTAAACATGTACGTCTGTATGTTGCACTTAACAAATCCATTTTCTTGCATAGTATTCAGGCAGACTTTAATGAAAGCATTTCGCACTTGACAGTTTAACATTCTGTGTTGCAGGATCTTGGATAATCTTCCTGTGGTCGTTCCCATCCCCAGATCAGAACAAGACCCTCCAATTTACCAGCTTGGGTTTTATGTTGGGCTGAAAGGACAATACAGTGGTGTAAGTTAACTAATTAGTCTCAAAAACTGTATGTAGCAATTCCTTCACAAGGTTCTTTACATTCATGTCTGTTTACTACGTGCAGAGTAAGGATGAAAAGTATTTCCTCCACAACCATTTGAGCTTCACAGTCAAGTTTCACAGGGACCAGCAAATCGATACAGCAAGAATTGTAGGTTTTGAGGTCACACCATTTAGGTGGGTCATTTAGATATTGTATTATGTTTAAGAAGTTTTACTCACTGTTACATTTTCTGATGAACAACTGTCCTCATAATTTGTTCATTGACTGTATCTTAATGGTAATTATAGTCTAATGTATTATATATCATGGTTTAGTGTCAAGCATGAATATGAAGGACAATGGAGTGAGAGTACTCGTCTAAGTACATGCGATCCGCATGCTAAGCAAACGGTTACTTCTTCAAACTCTCCCCAAGAAGTTGAAGATAAACAAGAAATCATATTCACTTATGATGTTGCATTCGAGGTATCATTCTACCAGTGTATTTATCTCATCATGGTCTGACGTTGATTCTTGGCAAAATGATTTTTATCCTTGTTCCCTGGAGCCGGCATTTCCTTGTTGGCTTTTTCCTGTGTAAACTGCAAGTTATTCTGGCTTTTTTCATCATGTGTAGAGATTCTTTCCCTGTGTGTATGAATGTATCATACTCGTGGGAAATCTCTTTCTTATGATCCGAGGTGTATGTTGCAGGAGAGTGGTGTGAAGTGGGCCTCAAGATGGGACACTTATCTTCTAATGACAGACGATCAAATCCATTGGTTCTCCATAGTCAACTCTCTGATGATTGTTCTTTTCTTGTCTGGCATGGTTGCCATGATAATGCTTCGGACGCTTTACCGGGACATCTCCAAGTACAATGAACTTGAGACCCAGGAGGAGGCCCAGGAAGAAACCGGATGGAAACTGGTCCATGGCGATGTCTTCAGGCCACCAAACAACTCAAACTTGCTCTGCGTCTACGTTGGAACAGGGGTACAGTTTTTGGGGATGGTGCTTGTCACAATGATGTTTGCTGTTTTCGGATTTCTCTCCCCTTCCAACAGGGGTGGTCTTATGACAGCCATGTTACTGCTTTGGGTTTTCATGGGACTTTTTGCTGGTTATGCTGCTGCCCGTCTTTACAAGATGTTCAAAGGAACAGAGTGGAAGAAAATCGCCCTCAGGACTTCATTCCTATTCCCTGCCGTGGTCTTTGGCATCTTCTTTGTACTCAACGCTCTCATTTGGGGCCAGAAGTCTTCTGGGGCGGTGCCCTTTGGAACAATGTTTGCGTTGGTCTTCTTGTGGTTTGGAATTTCAGTTCCACTTGTCTTCTTAGGCAGCTATGTTGGATTCAGAAAGCCAGCAATGGAGGCCCCCGTGAAGACAAATAAAATACCGAGGCAGATCCCGGAACAGGCCTGGTACATGAATCCAATCTTCTCCATCTTGATCGGAGGCATTCTTCCATTTGGAGCTGTTTTCATTGAGCTCTTCTTCATCCTCACCTCCATATGGTTGAACCAATTCTACTACCTCTTCGGGTTCCTCTTCATCGTCTTTGTCATCCTCCTCGTCACCTGCGCCGAGATAACGATCGTTCTCTGCTATTTCCAGTTGTGCAGCGAGGATTACCTCTGGTGGTGGAGGTCGTACCTGACTTCTGGCTCCTCTGCACTGTACCTTTTCCTCTACGCCACTTTCTATTTCTTCACCAAGCTGGACATCTCCAAGCCCGTCTCGGGGGCTCTGTACTTTGGGTACATGCTGATTGCTTCCTACGCGTTCTTTGTGCTGACGGGCACCATTGGCTTCTATGCCTGCTTCTGGTTCACGGGGATGATCTATTCTTCCGTCAAGATTGATTGATTGATGGCTTTTATCCAGAGAATTTATTCAAATCGAGTTCGTGAATGACTCAAGAAACGACCGTACTTGCAAATTTTGTTGTTATGTTATTAATCAGTTGTAGTTGGCTACTTTCGTACTTTTTTTATTCGGGTTTGGCTGTGTTGTCTTTGTAGAATGGACTATTGCAGAGCTTATAATTGTTCAAAACTCGCCATTGTTTCTCAAGACATGAAGCAAACAAACACAGTTTTATATCCTCCAAATGAGTCTACAACAAAAGCAGGAGTCCAACTGGCCTGCCCTTCTCTGGCTACTTTGTCTTGCTTATCAACCAATAAAGCAGCATGGTACGTTTAACCATGATTGCCCATTCCATCCCTTGCAATGAGATTGATTGATAATGTAGGATACAGTGTGAGGTCAGGATATCATGATGTAGGAGATAAGAGTCCTGCAATGAGAGGCCAGGATTGATCATGATGTAGGAGATTAGAGTCCTGCAACGAGAAGCCGCCATTGATCGTGATGTAGGAGATTAGAGTCCTGCAATGAGAAGCCGCCATTGATCGTGATGTAGGAGATTAGGGTCCTGCAATGAGAAGCCGCCATTGATCGTGATGTAGGAGATAATATTCTTTCCCACTTTTGAGTAGTATTATACTGGGCCTGCTAGCCCAGTAATTTTTGACTAATCCAAAGAGGAGAAAAAAAGCTGAAGAATTTGAGTCGTAGTCTTGTCTCTCGACATTTTATTCATTAACTGCTAATGGAGCACTTAATGAATAAGGAAGTAATAATGAATTTCTGAGATTTAGCTTATGAAATTCCAACTAGCAACATACAAAACAACATCAATGAAGGTGACATAAGCATATTACACCAGATCAAACCAACAAATTACTTTACAGGGATAATAGCTACAATACATTAACAGTCCTCTTTTCTCCAAAGAGTTCTATTAATTCCCCTTGACCTGAGTAGAAAATGAAATCAACACTTAATCACCCAATACAGCAACATCTCCACAGGAAAAGATACTGGTGCAAGCATAAGAAATCATGACTGTTACCAAATACTCAATGACTACATATCAATGGGTTCCCAACACTGTATCATGCGTCTTCTTCAGCAACTGGATTTGTTTAGGGTCTTGAGCGTTAAACTGGAGCCCTCAAGCTTGCTCTCCATGACCTTCTTGATGCGTTCAGACATTTCCAGAGTCAGATAATTGGTCCAATCCCCAACTTGTCCCTTCCTGAAGAATGAACTCTTCTCCCACCCACCAAAAATATCACCAGTCTTGTTCACTTCCAAGCTCCGAAGCTTTTCAAAGCTGCATAGACTTGAGATTTGTTCAATCAGGCCTTGTTTCTCTTCCTCCATTGAGAAAGGCAACCCCAGAAACTCAGCGATGTTCTTTACATGAAATGTAATGTCCTCTTTTAGGTCCTCGTACTTCAGAAACAACACTTTGTGAGGATTCTCCTGATGAGCATTCCAGTACCCAAGCATATGGTCCCAAAAGGGCCCGAAGGGATGAATTCCCTGGCAAAACATGTCGACTGCGTCATCTAATTCATGTGGCACTGCATATTTTTCTATCTTGTTTTCGAGCAAAAAATGGCGGTTTGAAATAAACTGATCCAAAGGGTTTCTACAGATGTATATTATTCTACATCCAGATTCAAGAATGGATTCAGGAAGGGCCTTGAAAGGAATGTGGGTAGAAAAGATTCTTGGACTGGGAATGTGCCCGAGATCAGGATTTTCTTGATCCCAATAAACATCGAACTCTAGGAAAGGCACAAGTTGGTGAGGATTGAACGAGAGTAGAGGACTCTGATGGATGGCAAAGGCATCGCGATTGACTATGCTGAAAGTGAGGGCCTTCAACCAAGTGGTTCCTGATTTTGGAGAGGTTGACAACATTATATCAGTGTCTTTTGCTTTGAAGTGTTTCTGAGAGGATAATATTGGTCGGAGATATATCTCCGGACACCAAAAGCCTTCGTATTTGAGGAGACGACGGCCATCCCAATTCATCAGCTGCTCAAGTGTTTGGCGCAACTCGTGGAACTCGTCATCCTTAACTTCGGCAGAAGTGGAATTTGGGACTTCGTCCGGCTCCATGTGAACCAAAATTCAAAATAGCTGCAGAGATATTTGGGTCTTCTTTTTGCACCTTCTACAGCCACAAATGTAATATTACAACGAAACATTCGGCCCTCGCCCCCTTTTATATCTCTATACACAGATCCGTACATGGCTATCTTTTTTCACAGTTGAGGTAAAAGGAAAAAAGAAAAGAAAAACTTAACAAACCATTGGCACAGCTTCAAACTGTTTGGGAAGGCGGGCTTTGGTTGTGAATAATGTTTGGTAGAATCAGTGTTCGGATGAGTAACATGGGAGTAGATTTTGATAAAAAATTAGTATGAGCTATTTGAATATATATATATATATACACACAATATAATAATTATATGATATAAATGTTATACAGGGATAATACACATTTTTGGTAACGTGAGTCAATGTGTGATATATAGGTTTAATTTGATTATAAATATATGTAATATTTAAAAAATAATTATGTAGTTATATGTGTAAAATAGAAAAATTTTGAATTTAAATTTAAATGAATATTTTGTTAAATAATATGTTTGATAGTAGGTAAAGGATGATTTAGAATATAAAGTTGGATTATAAACATATTGTATGATATAAACCTTAGTTTTAATATTTAAAAAAATCGCAGTGCATTTGATGGTTTGATGGTAGCTTTGGATATATTAATAAAAGCACAGCAAACTGCACTGCCCTACATTTAAAAAACGTGAATAAGATTAAATATTTATAATAAAAAGAATATAGTTGATTATTAAAATTTTGGATATTTTAAATTAATAAAATAATTTTCAAACAAAAATTATATTGATATATAGTGTAGATATTTCCAGTTTTATTAGATGACATGATTAAACTATGCATTATGCCGTAGATTAAAAACAATAGAATTAATATGTGTCAAACTCCAAATCCAGGTACCCGACATGGAAGTATCATGCATGACTTCTATTTTGAGAATACCAAACCCATTACATCATGTAGTCTCAACCATTATTACATAGCATGATCACCAAAATTTATAAAATCTTATACTTATACAAAGAACTCCTCAAAGATTCCAAAAATAACTATGTCGATAGAAATATCAAAAATTACAATTTATTAATAGCAAAACTTTTCAAAATTAAAACAAGTCTCGTCGTAGCTTTTTGACCAACCCCAAGTCAATTTATCCTCAAATCCCTCAACTGCGAAAGGGGTTATAAATGGAAAGTTTTTGAGCGCCGAGTAAGAAATTAACTATTTTGAGGGATGCAAATAGCTCAAAACATTTATAAAAAAATTATTTCAATAAAATTTTGTATATAAAAACATTTTCAATAACATTTCACAAATTTCATGTGCAGTGAAAAATTCCTTTCAACATATTTTCGTCGTGTAAGCTGCTCATTAGTTGAACATATCATGAACAATTTTACTAATTAGGACACTAGTATTTAACCCTGACTAAAGAGGGTTACATGTAAACGAATGATCATTCTCAATCTACAATCCCAATTGAAATGATTATTTAAATCTTAATCTTTTATTCCAATTGAGAGTGTCATTTAAATTTTAATCTTTTATTCCAATTGTGAAATTCATTTAAATATCAGTCCTTTACTATAGTTGGAAAGGTCACATGTAGCCGATTGGTCTTTTAACCAAATTGAATGTCTTAGTCTATAAGCTCGAGTGATATGACTAGCTTATTTCCCGATTGAAAGGCCCAAGTTTTCTATCTCACTTGGGTGGATTAGAATTATTCCACTGTACTAGCAAACTTTTTTGGTAGGCATCATCACACAAAATATTTTTGGAAATATCAGAGTTCAATATAAATTAGTACAAATATTTTTTCATAATTGCATTATGATATTTATTCTCATCCAAAATATAATCGGAGCAAATTATTTCGGCTCAACATAAAATAAATTCTTGAGGATAAGAGCACAAACATTTGTCCAAATAAAAAGCAATTTTCATGGAAAATTTCTGAGCAATATAAAAAATCATACTTGCACAAATAATTTAGAAAATTTTAGATAATCCACTTACAAAGTATTAGTTTGCTTGACTTGAGGGTTCCTGGGCTAGCTCGCTCCCCTGACTTCTTATTAAACAACTAATCATTGAGTTCAGTCCCAAATTTTAGTAATCCCCTCATCTTATTCATTTCTTAAAGTTTTGAGTCACTACGTTGTTTCTCACATGGTGTCGTATGACCTTGTTTTCAATCTAACTTAAACATCAATTACTAGTGGTTTTCTTCTCGTTCTTTGCAAAGAATACTACTTTTATTTAGACTTGTTTAAGCCACCAACAGAACGCACCTATGGCCACAGTTTGAAGCTACTAGCTGGGTACCACCTTATCCTATTTTATATGAGAAACAAATAAAGATAAGAGACCATCAATTGGATTCTGCATGAAGCTTGTCTTTGGCTAATCAAAGCCTTATGCAGAATTTGGTAGTTTCTAATGCTTCTTACTAATATTTAAGGGTTCGTATTTGTATTGCATCCAACCATACTCGTTAATGTTGTTTCAAACAGTCTTCATAGAATCCAATTTTTAATCCTACCACCATTGTTCCCATTTCCAAAGGCAAGGGGGAACCAGTAGGACTTACCATCAGAAATTCGAATATTGGTATTTAACTTTTTGTCATTATTAATGCATTTCATGCGCTGCAAAACACACACACACACACACACACACACACACACACATATATATATATATTTTTCTACTCATTAGCCATGCCATTATTCACTAAAATGTTGTCATTATCTATATATACCATTTATATGATCTAATAATTATTATATATTATATATATAATTAAATGAATCATACTATTTATCTATTAAAATCTTCCTTCAAAAAATATTACTCATCTAAATACTACTTCGACCGAACATATCCACAACAAAAACCCCTGGCCCAAATATTCTGATGCTATGAAAGTGGTCCGTTCAGTTTTTCTTTTCCTTTTTACCAGTGAAAAAGGATAACCATGTACTGACTTGTATATAGAATTATAAAAAAGGGTGAGGGCAAAATCTTTCGTTGTAATATTACATTTGTGACTGTAAAAGGTGCAGAAAGATGACCCAAATATCTCTTCAGCTATTTTGAATTTTGGTTCACATGGAGCAGGAAGAAGTCCCAAAATCCTCTTCTGCTGAAGTTAAGGACGATGGGTTCCACAAGTTGCGCCAAACACTTGAACAGCAGATAAATTGGGATGGCCGTCGTCTCCTTAAATACGAAGGCTTTTGGTGTCCGGAGACGCGTCTCCAACCAACATTATCCTCTCAGAAACACTTCAAAGCAGAAGACATTGATATAATGTTGTCAACCTTTCCAAAATCAGGAACCACTTGGTTGAAGGCCCTCACTTTCAGCATAGTCAATCGGGATGTCTTTGCCGTCGATCAAAGTCCTCTACTCTCGTCCAATCCTCAACAGCTTGTGCCTAGCCTAGAGTTTGATGTTTATTGGGATCAAGAAAATCCTGATCTCGGGCACATTCCCAGTCCAAGAATCTTTTCTACCCACATTCCTTTCAAGGCCCTTCCTGAATCCATTCTTGAATCTGGATGTAGAATAATATACATCTGTAGAAACCCTTTGGATCAGTTTATTTCAAACCGCCATTTTTTGCTCGAAAACAAGATAGAAAAATATGCAGTGCCACATGAATTAGATGACGCAGTCGACATGTTTTGCCAGGGAATTTATCCCTTCGGGCCCTTTTGGGACCATGTGCTTGGGTACTGGAATGCTCATCAGGAGAATCCTCAGAAACTGTTGTTTCTAAAGTACGAGGACCTGAAAGAGGACATTACATTTCATGTAAAGAAGATCGCCGAGTTTCTGGGGTTGCCTTTCTCAATGGAGGAAGAAAAGCTTAGGAGCTTGGAAGTGAACAAGACTGGCGATCTTCGTGGTTTGGTGAAGAAGAGTTCATTCTTCAGGAAGGGAGAAGTTGGGGATTGGACCAATTATCTGACTCCGGAAATGTCTGAACGCATCAAGAAGGTCATGGAGAGCAAGCTTGAGGGCTCCGGTTTAATGTTCAAGACCCTAAACAAATCCAGTTGCTGAAGAAGACGCATAAGACTGCGTTGGGAACTCATTGAAATGTAATCATTGAGTATTTGGTAATATTCACGATTTCTTCTGCGTGCATCAGTATCTTTTCCTGTGGGGATGTTGCAGTATTGAGTGATTTGAGTGTTGATTTCATTTTCTACTTAGGTCAAGGGAAATAAAATAAATATTTACTCTTTGGAGAGAAGAGGGCCATCTTGATGCACTATCGCTATTATCCCTGTTAATTAATTAGTTGGTTTGATCTGCTGTAATAGGCTTATGTCACCTTCATTGAAGTTGTTGCTAGTTTGAATTTCAAGAGTAAGCTGGATCTGAGAAACCCATTAAGCAGTTCATGACTAAAATGTTGAGAGACAACACTCATATTCTTCAGCTCTTTTATTTTTCTTTTCTTTTTTATCCCCTATTTCGGTTAGTCAAAAGGTACTGGGCCAAGCGGTCCTAGTACAATACAACTCAAAGCCCTAGTGGGAAAGACTCTTATCTCCTGCATTATCAATCTTCGCCTCACATTGTAATCCTACGTTATCAATCAATCTCATTACAAGCGATCCAAAAGGAAGTCATGGTTAAAACCTGTCATGCAACAGGCAGGCCAGTTGGACCCCTGCAAGAATTTCAAAATTTTAATTAATCCAAATTCCAGTTCACATAGGCACCACAATTTTTTTCGAGTATTTCGAGTCCCTCTCTAAAATTTTACCTTTTTTCTTCGTCATTTTTGTTTTGACAATAAAATGATGGTGGTAATAAGTATGAAAAGAAGAACTAAATCTCCCTTCACCGATTTCGGTTCCCACGGAGCGTAAAGGAAACCAAAATTCCTCATCAACTGAAGCTGACAATAGTCCAAAGGATGATGAGTTGGAGGAGTTGCTCCAAACACTTGTAGTAGTTATTATTGTTATTGTCGTGATTTTTAGCATGAACTCGCCTTGGAAATGCATAGAACAACAATAACCAAATTTACTTATATTTAAAATTATAATTTTATATGACCTATATCATTACACTTTCAAGTGCTACAATTTTAACTTTGTATTGTACTCCTAGATGTAGGAAAAAACCCTATAACCACAAAACAAACGCGATTCAAAAGCCATTTATCACACAAGAAAATGCGATTAAAACATGTCACACAAACAAAAAATATATTATGATAAGCTGTTTGTTGTTACAGGACCTTCGATAAGAGGTTAGCAAACATAATTACAGTTAAAAAAAATGTAAAACTCTTCTATCTATCTATATATCTATGTGCAGACTTTTAGGAGTCAGATATATACAATGTATGTACAACACAGTCTCAAATAGCCATTGGAATGTTTGTTTCATCGAAGGAAGAACATGAAATTGTCTAATACGTTGACCCTGGAGATTTTTCAGACATCCATCTTGATTCGGAACAGGGAGGATTAACGAAGGATTTTTTTTCCCCTTTCCTTTATGTTTGTTTTGATTATCTTTGTTTTGTGTTCACCAAGAAAAAGAAATTAGGGAAAAATAAAAAAATAAAAAAATAAAAAGAACGTGGGCTGCTCTTGTGAAGGAAAATGCACAAAAAAAAAGTTAACTCGGGCCATGGCCTTATGTCCACACAATTGGCTATGTCAATTAGTGGAAAATAGTTGGCAGGTGGGGGTACTGCAGCACTCTCTACTCATGGCACAAAAACTATGTCCTACACTATCAATCATCGCACAACTATGTCCTATCAATCATAATCTCATTGCATGAGATGCAAAAGTAAATGAAATTTGAGTGTTTTTATGCTGTCGTCTATCTACAGCTGTCTCGTGTCGTCCCCCCTTAGAAGCAAACGCTCTAGCTGTTCGGCCCCGATATAAATAGTTGAACTTATTCAGGCAATGGTTGTTTGGCAATTTTCGTCCCTTTTTCCTGCCATTCAAATTTATTCAATTCAAACATTTAATAATAATGAACGAATAAACAAACAAATAAAATTTCAAATTAAAGTCATTCTCTCCCTTATGTATGCACAAATATTAAATTTTAAAAATTAATTATTATTATTTATATACTATCACATCATCTAACCCTTGTGTATTTATACTCATATTATTATACAAATTCAAACAAATCAATTTTTTTAGCTTTATAATTAAGCATAGTTTTCACTTTCGAAAAAATCTCTATCATTTGTCACCCGCATCAAAAGTTCAAACGAACATTTGAGCTCGGTATACATAAAAAAAGTAACTCTTTTACTGTAGCTTAGTTTTTATATATATATATATAATACAATACGTAATAGTGATTGGATTATGTAATAGTATATAAATTTATAGGGTAATTAAAAAATAGATGTGAGTAGAAAAATCATAAAGATAGGTATTGATTTGATTATGAATAGCTATAATGATTGAAAATTTATTAGTTATTTATAAAAAAATAAGAGAAACAAAAAATTGAATTTGAGTTAGAATAAAATTTGTAAATAAGATGTTTGGTTTATAAGATTTTTAAGTTGTGATGAATAGTGTAAATACATTGGTAATTTCCATGATTCCTTCTGCTTCTGCCACTATCTTTTCCTGTGAAGATGTTACTGTATTAATTAGTGATTATTTATTCCATTTTCTGCTTAGGGCAGTGAGGGGAAACTCTGGAGAAAATAGGGCTGTTGATATATTGAAATTACTGTACCTGGTAATTGATATGTTTGGTTTCCTGTCATATGTTTAAGTCGCGTTTCTTGGAGTATGGAAGTTATTGCTTTTGAATATCTTCAGCAAAGAACTCATCTACATTCACAGGCAAATAGAATTATCAGTCTTGTGGTGCACTGCTTACTTTAGTAACATGATGGAAGCGCGACCGGATAAAAGAATTATTGGATCCAAAATTAAGGGAATGAAGTGTGTTTGAACTCAAAAGCACACGAGCACAAAATTTGTGCGGACAAAATATTTCGAATATACGTAGACTTCTATATATAGTATAGATTACTTAGTTGGGAGTTTGGCCAAGAAAGAGATCCAAAAATAAAGGCTATGTTTGGATATATAAAGGATAGAAATTTGAGACGAAAACTTAGGAATAATATGAAAATAGAATAAAGAAAGAGATAGAAAATGATATTTTGATATGTGTTATATTTGAAAGTAATAATTTGAATTTAGTGAAATATGGATCCAGGCTAAGTTGTCATGATATTAGACCATGGGGGGAAGTGGACGAAAATATCTCCTACGATATTCTTAAAATCTTCTTCTTTGTTCAAAAATTTATGACTTTAAATTATTCCCTGTCATCATAAGCTCTTAATTAACTAAGCACATTTTACCAATTTCTACCAACCTCATACTTGTTTATTGAATAAATACACTCAATAACTCATCTATCACATGTACCTAGATTCATTTTTACTAGTTAATCAAAGCCCATAATTTCAACACCATTCAATAGATACGTGGGTAGCAACTATTGAACGGGTATGGGATTGATCAGGATAACAATTGTCATGCCCTAAATCTGGGTGCATGACATGGTGGTATTCTCAGGTTTTTCAACTTAAGAATACTAAAATTAAATTATCAGAACATGTAATTTTGAATCCCAAAATTAATGTTCCATTAAATGCCAATACTTCTGCAATACATGTAAAACTAATAATAATTCTTCATACATCTTTTGCGTTGGAAATTCAAATACATTAGTCTGAAAACTTAACAAAATAAAACACTCTAAGAGTCTTCGATCTTGAATGTGGATCTATCATGTCCATGTGAAATCCTTAGTAGCCTCGCCAGCTGTAAAAATAAATCCATCTTTTTGTGAGCGAAAAGTGGTTCAGTGAGGGAGTTCCTTGTCTTTATAGGAGGTGAACAAAATATGAAATTTAATCATAATATAACATTTGACACTAACCATTTCAAATCATGTTTTAGTTTCATTAAACATCATGTAGTCTTGCTCATGGTTCGATCATCTCGTGTATTGTATCCAGTGATTAAAATTTTAGTCTTTAACCTCAACTAAAAGGATTATGTACTCAATTTTAAACTTTAATTGAGAGCCTTACATGGACTCAAATTTTATCCCTAACTGAAAGAGTACTCAGTCTTTAACTCTAATTGAGAAGATCATACACTCAATCTTTCACCATGATTGAGAGGATTACATGGACTCAATATTTAACTCCAATTGAGAGGAGGATACCTTTGCACTTGTGTACTATCTAATGAGCATCATAACAAATTTTTTTTTTTTTCATGTAAACATGTTTAGTAAGATATGTAGTACAAAATGCATCAGGATTTTGTTCACATCCAAACATTTGTAGTAAAGAAATTTAAATTTGGCACAAGCGCGAAATTTTGACATGAAATAGTAAGGTTCATGAAAAATTCAAAAGCATTTCCTTAAACATATAGAGTAGTTGAAAAATCATAATTTTTGCAATATTTTTTTAAAAACTTTTCAGGTAACACACTTATAGGCTTTAACTTGTGTCATCTTGTGTCTCACTAGCTAAGTCCTTGTATCCTTATTCATTTAAAGTAAACCTCAATTTAATCGTGGTTTGATGTAATTTATAGACTTATGCAATTTCGTAAACCATGTCCTAATGTCTCTAATAAAAATTACTATATAAAAATTCTAAAAATTCTTCTAATTTGTCATTTATGGTTTTTCATACTCCCAAATGTCTCATGTCATTATTTTGGACCTGAAAACTTAATAAAAATTGCAGAAAATACCACCTATAAAAATTTTGTTATTTTCTGCACCCAAAACCCGTAGTTCAATTATAAAAATAAACTGCATTAATAAAAACTATTTTTTCTTATGATATATATTCAAGCATATATATATATATATATATATATATGGTTGAAAAGCTTTATGAATCTACTTTAATAAAGAAGAAATTGTGATAGATTTCAAGCCTCTTACAAAAAGTTATGTTTATTACTCTAAAGTCATACACAATTAATTCGATAGTTTAGAAGTTGTTTCTTATTCAACTTAAAGAATTAAATTGCTTTATTCTAGACTAAGGATTGAGGTGATCTTTATACAGACGGAAAGATCTACAAATCTATTTAATATGTAATGATCCATAATCGATTTGAAGCTTCCCCCAGAAAGTTATGACTTTTATACTAAAATCGCGCAAAATTGAATTTACATGCATGGTTTGTCACTCCAAGTCTTGGAGCCTACTATGGAATTTTTCTTGTCTAAAACACAACTAAGGCCTCTTTCCTACAATTTTCTATCATTTGCATGAATTTTTCCATCTCTAATAACATGTAAGCAAAGTTCAACAATCTAAGGACTCATGTGACTTCTCAATACGTGGTTGACACATGAATCTTACATCATTTCATTTATTAATGTGAGTGTGTAAGTGTGGTTGTCATTTAGATAGATGAAATAAGGAGAATTTGGATCATCAATAGATGTGTTTGAGGCATTGTGAATTGAGTGATGAATTGATCTTGAAGGGGACTCCATGGATTCAAGAGGAAAGCGAAAGAAAAAGGATGAACTCTAAGTTGAAAATGAAGGATGAATCTACCACTTCCCTTTTCTCTATGGCTTTGATACCATGATGAATTTAAGAAGCAGCAACAGGAACCCTTGCTAGGACTCCACCATCATTAAGTGTCAAGAGGAAATGAGAAGAATCAAGAAGAATGCAAGGAGAAAAAAAATCTCATATCAAGTCAGCTTCAGAAGAAGAATGAGTCAGTTAAGTTCTTCCAATCTACTAGACATATATACTGTTACATTGATCCTTTTAGCTCCTAGTGCTCAAATAACCTCCATCAACTTCAAATCAGTTACTTAACTGTAATTTACAACCTTCATGACTTATTTTAGTTAGTTCAAACAACTGCAACTCAACTTCCCATTTGATCCGGTTGTGCTTCACTGCAGCAGTTTTGTTGGACGTCCAGCTGTGCTGCATTCACTTGGATGATTTGTTGGCTTCCATCAGGTCTGACAATATCCCTTCAATAAATCTGGTTATTATTCTTTCTTGGTATTTCAAATCTTAATTTCATGGTGGACTTCTTGGGAGAGTCCTTCGACTCTTGCATTCTCAAGTTGGGTGCTGTCCATTGGTTTCCCCCCGTGGCAGCACCCAAACAGGCCCTTTTCAGATATTTTATTTTTTTCTTCAGGGCGTCAAAAAAGAGAAGACCAATGCCAATTGTATACTATCAAAGCCATGGCTTTCGAATCTGTATCATTACATCACACATATAATATTAAATTCAAGAAATAATTGATCCACATTTGGTGTTTCAAAGACTTTAAATAAAAAAAAATCTATTATTATAGACGCGTATCAAATTTTTTAATTATAATTAATAAAAAGTAAAATGCTAAACGGAAAAACAAATGATAGCTATAATGATTGATTATTTTCTACATATTTTTTCCTGACTTGAAAATTACAAAAATTAATAATTATAAAATATTCTCATTTAAAAAAAACTAAAATGAAACTGAATATATTTGCATTTTTATATGGGCAAGGGTTGGATAAGAAATTACCTGAAATAGTGGGAAAATTGATAATAATTAACTAGTTCTATTTTTTAAGGTGACACAAAAAAAAATTCTGGAAATTAATTATTATAAAATATCTTTACTTAAAATAAATTGAAATATAAAATAAGTGAAAACTTTATTTATTGATAGTTGACCAAATAAAGTTTGGAATTTGAACTGTATTAGAAAAATAAAGATTTCGAGAGTTTAAAATTTGGTTGAAATTAACGGTTTGGGGTAGCTGCCCCATTTGCAATTATATATGATACATATGACTTTTAAGTACAGCACAAAATTTTTTTAGCATAAATCTTTGGTTGTTTTAAGGTAGGAACAAAAACAATGGAAAAAATGCGTAATCATTCGTCATTTCTATTTTTTAAAAAACGATATAAAGAGAAAAATCGTACCAAATAATAACTAATAATTTATGTTTACAAAAAACAAATTAAATGTGAAATAAAAAATATAACTGCATTCTATAAATGGTTATGTTGATAATGATATTTGGTAATATCCCTGATTGTTATAATATAACATGCAAAATTTTATTATTTTCTTTCCATATGTAATTATATAAATAATCATATCCAATAATGTTTTATAGATTGCTATTAAATGAAATTTTTATTTTTGAAAAATAGCAACGATTGGTCAACAGTATCATTTTGCTATTATACATGATATATGATATGATCACTCTAATTTATTTTTGGAAATAAAGAAATATAATTTTTGCATGCGAAGTATTTAATTTTGGCTTGATTGCCATGAAAATTAATTCAAATTTTGGAAGCTAGCCATTTAGCATTTGCGTATTTTAATAAAATATTCAAATTTTAGAAGTTAACTATTTATTTGTTTCAACAAATTAATTTATGACGTAATAAATTGATTTTCATTTATGAAACCATTCAAATTTATCTACAACCTAAGATCAAGGAGTATGTTATTAGGGTAATATAATGAATTTTCTGACAATAATGAGCTAATTTTGAAAAGAATACACAATCATTGGTTAATATCGATTAAAGATAATAACAAAAGAGATCAAAATTCTTGGTTGTAATGATAAATAAAAATAATATAATTCCAAGTTGATATATAAGAAAATTTTCGCACAATAAAAAAAATCAAAATTCTGAAAATGCGTCACTTGGTCTAAATTAAATAACTGGGGCCCTCCGTAGTTATTGTGTGAATAACAAATTTTAATATGAATAGACTTCAATAAAGATAATACGAATGTAATTAAAAGCAAATAATAGCAATGTAATTAAAAGAAAATAAATAAGAACGTAATTAAAAGCAAATAAAATAAAAATTTTAAAAACAACAAAAAGTTATTATTTTATGACAAATATACTATTCTTTGGTTTTTTTTCCTGGTAATAAGTTCGTAATAACCAATTCAAACCTTCAATTCTGCCTAAAATTAAAATGTATATTTTTCCTTATTTAATATAATTATTTTTCGAAATGAATGAATTATTATTTTTTTTAAAAAGCAATCTTGTAAACGTGATGTTAAAATAATATATATATATACACACACACACACACACACTAAAATGTTGTGTTTGGTCATTAAATACTATATATATATGTATGTATATATCTAAAAGTAAATATTAAAACAATGTGATAATGAGTGTAGCCTAATAAAAGTGAGTAAGCATATATTATAAAAATATATGATAGATCGATGGTTTTTGAATGAAACCAATTTGAAAATAGTGTATTTATTATACGTAATTTAATATATTTTTAATGTGCAGATTATGTTTCATGCATTATAATTTCGAAAAATTGAAAAAACTGGACGCTATCTGAACTATCGGTAAAAGATCGGTGAAAGTGGGTATTGGATGATAAATGGCGTTAACAAATCAATCAAGACATTTAATCAATCGAGAATAAAGATAATTGATTATAGTAATTTTCTTTTTAAAGGTAATTAGCGGATAATCTATGAAATTTGTCTTTGTAATTGAAACTCTAACCCAAATTATGACTTGAAAGATTTAGAATTTTAATCACTTGACTAATTTATAGGCATTAACTATGGAAAACGTTTAGAAGTTTTCAAATTTAAAACTAATAAATAATATCTAAAATATAAAAAAATCTCTAAATTATGAGAGAATTTGGTCCAATTTGAACTTGAAGTCAACAGACAGATATTGCTATTTATTTTATATGGCACATGATATGATACGATTTAATAAATATTACGTATACAGTTTAAGGAAAGAATCGTGGAACTAATTAAAATTTTAAAAAAACTTTTTAACATTAATCTAATTTCTTGAAAAGTTGAATTAATGTAAAATTATTCAAAATTAACAAGTTAAATTAGGATAATACATCGTTCATTTGCATTAATATTATCATTTAAAGAATGTCAATATATCGATAGAAGTTAGGAAAATTTTAATTTAATATCTAAAAGAATAGAATAGAATAGAATAAATATGAAACCTTTTGTATGTTTTAGAGGTGTTAATGAGTTTAGCTCCAATAGGAAGCTTTTTTAGTTCAATTTTGTAAAATTTGAAATCAATTTAAAAATTGAGTTGAATAGTAAGATTGTATTTAAAAAAATTGTTTTAATTTTGAATTCCAGCTTAATTAAACTCCGAAACAATTTGGAGCCTAATGAGTGTAGTTTGACTCAAAAAATTACTTATTTTACAAGTTACGAAAATTTTAATTACAAAAGATATAATAGCAATTAAAGCAGAGTCTGATTGTGTATATAAGAAAATATATATAATAAAAATAAAATTTTCTAATGAGATAGACAACAGATTCGGGCAATTGCTCATTTGTAATATTACTCGCAAGGAACAGAAAGAAGGCCTAAATTTCAAATGGCTCTCATGGAGCAGAAACAAGATCCAAAGTCCTCTTCGGCTGTAGCTGATAACAGTCCCGAGGATGACGAGTTCCAGCAACAGATCCAAAAACTAGAACAACAGACGGATCGGGGTGGCCGTCGCCTTCTTAAATACGACGGCTGTTGGTGCCCGCCCAGGTGTCTCCGACCAATATTGTTCTCTCAGAGAGACTTCAATGCAAAAGACACCGATATAATATTGTCAACCAGTCCGAAATCAGGAACCACTTGGTTGAAAGCCCTCACCTTCAGCATAGTCAATCGCAATCTCTTCAACGTTGACCAAAGTCCTTTACTGACTTCCAATCCTCATACGCTCGTGCCATTCCTAGAGTACGATGTTTATGGGAAGCAACAAGACCCTGATCTCCGACACATTTCCGATCCACGAATTTTCTCCACCCACATGCCTTTCAAGAGCCTTCCCCAATCCATTCCTGAATCCGAATGTAGAATTATATACATTTGCAGAAACCCTTTGGATCAGTTCATCTCACTATGTCATTTCTTGCTCGACAGCCGAATAGAGAAGGATGCACCGTCACCGGAATTAGCTGAAGCCTTGGACAAGTTTTGCCAGGGAATTCATCTCTTCGGGCCCTTTTGGGACCATGTCCTTGGATACTGGAATGCTCATCTGAGAAATCCTCATAAGGTGTTGTTTCTGAAGTATGAAGACCTGAAGGAGGACATTACATTTCATGTGAAGAAGATTGCTAGGTTTCTGGGGATCCCTTTCTCATTGGAGGAAGAGAAACAAGGGCTGATTGAACAGATCTCAACTCTATGCAGCTTTGAAATGCTTAGTAGATTGGAAGTCAACAAGACCGGTGATGTTGGCGGCGTGGTGAAGAGCTGTTCATTCTTTCGGAAGGGAGAAGTGGGAGATTGGACCAATTACTTGACACCAGCAATGGGTGAACGCATCAAGAAGGTCGTGGAGAGCAAGCTCGAGGGCTCCGGTTTAATGTTCAAGACCCAAATGAAGGCAGCCGCCGAAGAAGAGGAGTGATATATAGTTGTTAACTCGTTAATCAATCAATGAGTATTCGGTATTTTTTTTGATTTTTCTGCTTGCATGCACCAGTATCTTTTCCTGGGGAGACGTTGCTGTACCGAGTGATTGAGTGTTGATTTATTTTTTTATTTTGATGGTCAGACCTGGTTTCATTTAATTTTTTTTTCATTAATCCCGACTTTAAATTTTTTTTTTAATGTAAAATCAGATTCTCAGTTTTTGGCTTTATGTCAGAAATCGAGACTTCAGGAACAAATTTTTAAAATCTTCAAAAATCAGATTATTTTTAATAAATAATTAAAATAAGAATTTTTTTTTTTAAAAAAAACCCAATATGTCAACCTATGAAAGAAGACTCGTGTATAGAGACAAAAGAGGGTGAGGCCCAAATGTTCCACTGTAATATTACCTTTGTGGTTCTAAAAGGTTCAGAAAGAAGACCCAAACATCTCTGCAGTTATTTTTGGGTCACATGGAGCAGGAAGAAGTCCCAAAATCCTCTTCTGCTGAAGTTGACGAGTGCCATGAGTTGTGCCAAACACTTGAACAGCTGATGAATTGGCATGTTCGTCGTCTCCTTAAATACGCCGGCTTTTGGTTTGCGGAGATATGTCTCCGACCAATATCATCCTCTCAGAAGCACTTCAAAGCAAAAGACACTGATATAATGTTGTCAACCTTTCCAAAATCAGGTACCACTTGGTTGAAGGCCCTCAATTTCAGCATAGTCAATCGCAATGTCTTGCCATTAATCAAAGTCCTTTGCTCACTTCCAATCTTCACAAACTGGTGCCCTACCTAGAGCTTGATCAAGAAAACCCTGATCTCGATCACTTTCCCAGTCCAAGAATTTTTTCAACCTATATGCCTACAATATCAACCATAGCACGGCAACTCTGTCCTCCAATACCAACCATAGCAAAAAACTTTGTCCTACAATATCAATCCCAATCGATGTCATTGCATGAGATGCAAAAGTAAATGAAATTTGAGTATTTCAGGATGTCGGCAAAGCGGGCCTAGTACACTACTACTCAAAGCCTAAGTGGGAAAGTCTCTTATCTCCTACATTATCAATCCTGGCCTCACATTGTAATCCTACATGATTAATAACACACGACAATAAATATATACAAATAACATTTTCACTAAAAAACAATCATGACATAATACGAGGCATGCATAACTAACATCACACAAAAGTAAAATAGTTATCTTTATCAAACATGTAACAGTCTAACTTGTATTTTAAACATCTTATAACATTCAACTAATGTTACATACATCCGAAGAGTAGTTCATAAATAAAGTTCAACACAAACATTAGTGTGTATATGGTACGTACATGATCCACGTGATTTCTAGACCTAGCACACAATTAAACACAAGCTCTTAGACATTTTTAACTTATTCAACAAAACTTCACAACTGCAAGCACAATACCTACACAACTAGAAAGTTGGAAATATGTCACTGCACATTATTCGAGATATCAACATTGAATATATATAACATATGCTTATTCATCCTTCCCATGAGCTACATATTTATAGTATTATTAGTTTTTGAATTTTTTATTTTGTGCTTATGTAAAATATATTGTAATTAAAAATTGAATAAAGATGATATTTTAAAAATAATAAGTGTAGCACTCGAAATTTTTGGGAGACAATGAGAAGAAGAACCAAATCTCCCTTCACCTATTTTGATTCCTAGGGAGCATAAAGAAAACCAAAATTCCTCATCAGCTTAAGTTGACAATAGTCCAAAGGATGATGAGTTGGAGGTGTTGCTCCAAACACTTGTAGTAATTATTGTTGTTATTGTTGTGATTGTTAGCATGAACTTGTCTTGTAAACATATAGAATAAAAATAAATTTACTAATTTTTAAATTGTAATTATATATGGTCTATGTTGTTACACTTTCAAGTGCAACAATTTTAACTTTGTATTGCACTTTTAGATGTAGGTAAAAACCCTATAACCACAAAACAAAATAAAATCGAAAAGCCATTTACCACACAACAAAATGCAATTAAAACATGTTACACACACAAAAAAAATTATTGTAAGTTGTTTGTTGTTACACAGACCTTTGAACATAATTACAAATTAAAAAAAATGCATTACTCTTCTACTATCTATATATCTATATGCAAACTTTTAGGAGTCAGATATATACAAAACACATACAACAAGATATCAAATAGCAGTTGGAATGTTTGTTTCATTGAAGGAAGAATATGGGGAGCTCTCGAAAGTTGATGCACAATCGCAATTTCCTTCTTTCTTTCTAGCGAAGAGCACCAGAGCTCCTCAAGGTGACATGCTTGATATTTGCTCCTTGTCCAACCACACCCACAATTGCACCTTAGCTCCCTTAACTTGGCCAGAGCCAGTCGGTATAGGGCCTTTGAAATGGGTGTAGACCCTAGAACTAGGTTTATCTCTAACTCGATCTCCCTATCAGGAGGTGGTCTGGATAAATCATTTGGAAACACGTCAGGGAATTCATTCACCATTGGAATATCCTCTATTCTCATCTTTAATTCCTTCACCTCAACGACAGATGCAAGTTATGCCTTGCACCCTTCTCGAATAGCTTTCTCCACACTAGCTGCAGAGATTGATGACCTTAATCCTACAGTCCATATGAGCAAGGCTCTTAGCTACCTAGTTCATTCCTAAGATCACATCAAACTTCCTTATATCAAGCTAGGTAAGGTTGGCCTTAAACTAGCAATCCTTACCTAGATTTAGATCGCAGTCTCTATAGACTAAACTTGCTATTAACGTCTCGCCTCCAAGAGTAGCTATTCTACATAGGTGGTCTAATAATTTAGGTATATGATCTAAGCATCTAGTGAACTTCTTAGATATAAAAGAATGTGATGCACCATAGTTAAATATGATATAAGCATCTAATTAGTTCACAATGATGTTACGTGTCACCACATTCTCAGTGTTGTTCGCCTCCTCTTGGGTCATAGCAAACATTCTTGCATTCTCTTAAAGCCTCTAGTGGGTTCGGCCTTGTCGAGGTTTGTTGTCATTACTATTACAGTATCTACCATTAAGGTTTGTACTACATTGTCCTCTTTAGTTAACTCATTTGACTCTATTCTTGTTGTTGGCTGTTGCAAGATTTTGACTCTATTTCTCTTTGGTTCAAATGTGTGCACTTTATAGAGAACTAACGGTGTATGTACCTACTCTTTAATCCACTCATAAATTTGTACATCTTTGGTTAGGGGTTTCTATCACCATGGAAGAGTATTTTTCCAAGGTATGAAACTTGGTGGAGTATTCAACAACGATCATATTTAGCCCTTAAACCAAACTATTGAACTTCACCATTTTCTGTAGACAGAGTGCATTCGAAAAAGAAGTGATTTAGGAATGCTTCTCTAAAGCAAGCCTAAGTGATCAACCCTTCTTGATGCATAGCCAACAGGACTCCTTTCCACACAGTGTGGCCTTACTGACCAAAAACAAAATGATCACTCGAGGGTGCACATCCATCAACACCTCTATAAGCTTAAAATTGTCTATAGAAGCCTTATGTGCTCGCATGAGCTTCTTATAGTGTGCGTTTGTATCGTCTAGCTTTTTTTTTCAATATAATGTTATGTTAGTGGACTCAAGTATTATCCTCTCTCAACTCGTTAACCTAAGCTTCCAGCCTAACGCACCGTCCCTGAGTTTCCAATAACTCTATACCAACTACGCCTAGCTAGGCTAGAGATGTAAGAGGGCACCTCTTATCATCTTGTATCAAAACACCCTTTTTCTTGGGTGTACGATCTTCTAAGCTGTCCTCCACTTCCTACATCAAATCACAACATCAGAGGTAAAATGAAATTAAGTATAACATGTACTTATGCATAGTGAGTGCTACTAGTTTCCTAGTGTGACCCTCGGGATTCAGTATAAGCTATTCATTCTCGATTCCTCATGGTCAAAACTTAGGCTTTGATACCACTTTTGTCATGCCCTGAGCCTAAGACTAACAGGACAATACTCACAAACTAATTCAGTGAATACCAAAGTCAAGCATATAATAGAAAAATACTAAATTAAAGATATTCATTCAGCTCACCAAAGTAATTTCAACATTCCATGTCTGTTGCAATAGAAAACATAACTTAGCAACAGAAATAAAATATTAGTCTATCAATTGCATCCTTGAGTAGTCTCAAAATAGCATAAAATCAAGTCTCATATCCTAGCCTAGTATCTGTGCTCTTGTTTCTACCATTCCCAAATCTGATCGTGTCCATTAGTATCCTTTATATGGACTAAAGTGGTAAGTGATAACTCATCTAATAAATGGAAATATCTACCTTTACTTATCAAGGGATGCGATCAGTAATAGTAGAAAATAGACTTTACATGTTTTAAAAGATATAAATAATTACAAAAGCATTTAAAAAATTCAAAGATCATTTAAAGGAATAAATAACAGTTGGTGAATCATTCATGATGCCCAAAATCCTCTTATCATTTCCTTTTTCATTTCATTTCATAGCCAGCTCATAGTCATATCCATGGCGTGTATTTTTTACTAATGAGGGTCTTGGTCTATCTTCAGGTATGTTGAATCTTGAGCTATGTTTCCGTGGCCTAGGACTTCAAAGTTCTAAGTGCTTTCTTTTATTTAATATGTATTTTCTCTTCACTTCGTTTTTGAAGGCTAACTAATTAGAATTCTATTACATCAATAGACACAAAACCTTTTCTAATAAGAATGATACATGTACTCACCATTTTACTAAGTTCAATTAAAAATTTAAATTTAGGTGTGGTATGACCAATGATCAAATTTTGGAGTCGTTGTTAGGGAGGACAACGAGTGTTATTGAATACTTTAAGAGATTGTTAGATTAGGCCATTTAGATTAGTTTTCATTTTTGTTTTTATTTTTCTATACTTCTCTCATTATGTCTTCTTTCTTTGATTTTTTTCTTGCTTTTCTAGTTACATTACTACTTTGCTGGTTAAATTCTTATTTGTAGAAACAACTGTATGCATAGGAACAAGAGCGTTGATTTTGATTTTGATCTAGAAATTGAACAAACTTTTCATATTCATAGAGCTCTTTCCAACATAAACAGGAAATGGTTGAAAATAACCTACCACCATAGGAACTTTTTCCTCCACTAAACCAATGAGTCATTAGATATCATGTGTCACTAGTGATGAACCCAAATATGATAGGAATTGTAAGACCACTAGTGAATGCTAACAACTTTGAGCTGAAACTTGCACTAATCGATATAGTTCAATCAAACCAATTTGGTAAAGCCCCACATAAGGACCCCAATACGCATCTTGCTTCTTTTTTGGAATTACGTAATACTGTAAAATTCAATGAAGTTTCTGATGATGCCATTAAAATGAGATTGTTTTCTTTTTCTCTCAGGGATAGGGCAAGACAATGGTTGCAAGCATTACCACCTAATAGTATAGTCACTTGGCAGGATATGGTAAATAAATTTGTTACAAAATATTTTCCACTTGCGAAGATTGTTAAGCTAAGGTTTGAGATTGGAACCTTCAAATAGCTTGACTTAGAGACCCTGCTTGAAGTATGGGAGTGATTTAAGGAGCTTCTTAGGAAGTGCCCGTAGTATAGATATCCACTCTGTATGTAAGTACAAACTTTTTATTTTGGTATGTCTAGTCAATTACGTACTGTTCTAGATGCAACTATATAAGGAACTTTAATGCACTAATTTCTTGAGGATGCTTAGGATTTGATTAAGGAGATGGCATTTAATACTTACCAATGACCATCTGAGAGATCCACAACACGTAGGGTCATAGGCGTGCATGAAATAGATTCAATGACAGCCCTCATAGCAAAAGTGAAACTCTTATCCAAAAGGATTGATAGTGTCTTAGTAAGTAATTCTCAATGTGCTCCACTTTCTAGGAGTTATCTTTGTGATATGTGTGTAATGCTTCATCCTACACATTAGTGAAGAGGCGAATGAACAAGTAATGGACCATAGGAATAAGTAAATTATGTAGGTAATGTAGGAACCTAAGGTAATAACCCATATGTAAATATCTACAATCCAAATTGGAGAAGTCATCCTAATTTTTCCTGAAGAAACTCTTTAAACTCGCTAAGTTTTCAAGCACCATACCCATAGTAAGAGAAAAGGCAATCATTGATGGAAATTGTGGGAAATCTTGCAAAGTTAACTCATGAAATAATATGTAACCTTACAAAGACCCTACAAGATTTTATAAATTGAACTGATGCTCTCTTGCATAATCACCTGTCATTTACAAGAATTTGAAGGTGCAAATGGGTCATTTGGCGAAAGAGATGGTGTATAAACCAACAAGCATGCTACTTAACATTATTGAGAATAATCTGATTAAATATGTAAATAGTATGTAGGCTATAGAAAGTAAAAAAAAAAAAGAGGATCTACCTAGGGTGCATAATGTCTTCCATGTATCACAACTTAGTAAGTATGTCTTGGACTCAAGCCACGTGTCAAAAATCGAACCACTGGTGATGAAGGAAGACTTAAGCTATGATGAGATTTCAATATGAATAGTAGACCAAAAAGAAAAAAAAATTGCTGAAATTTTGACATAAATATATGCTGAAATTTCTATAATATGAAATTGGTAACTTTTTAAATTATTTTATTTATAGTATTATTAGTTTTTGAAGTATTTATTTTGTACTTATGTAAAATACATTGTAATTAAAAATCAAATAAAGATGAAATATTTTAAAAATAATAAGTGTAACACTCGAAATTTTTGAGAGACAACAGTAATAATAATAATAATAATAATAATAATAATAATAATAATAATAATAATGTTATTATTATTGTTAGCAAATTTTGGAGAATTATTTATCTATTAAATTATCTAATTATTTATTTATTTTCATGTGAAATAATTAGTGTGGTATTAAATTGAGTGTGGAGAAGAAGAACCAAATCTCCCTCCACCGATTTTAATTCCCATGGAGCATAAAGAAAACCAAAATCCCTCATCAGCTTAAGTTGACAATAGTCCAAAGGATGATGAGTTGGAGGTGTTGCTCCATACACTTTTAGTAATTATTGTTGTTATTGTTGCAATGCTAATTATTGTTGTTATTGTTGCTATGTTAGCATGGACTCATCTCGTAAATGTATAGAACAACAATAACTAAATTTACTAATTTTTAAATTGTAATTATATATGGTCTATGTTGTTACACTTTCAAGTGCCAACAATTTTAACTTTGTATTGCACTTCTAGATGTAGGTAAAAACCCTATAACCACACAACAAAATGCAATTAAAATATGTTACACACAAAAAAAAAATATTATAAGTTGTTTGTTGTTACACAGACCTTTGATAAGAGTTTAGCAAACATAATTACAAATAAAAAAAATGCATTACTCTTCTACTATCTATCTATCTATCTACATGCAGACTTTTAAGAGTCTGATATATACAATGCACATACAACACAATATCAAATAACAATTGGAATGTTTGTTTCGTTGAAGGAAGAATATGAAAGGTTAGCAAACATAATTACAAATAAAAAAAATGCATTACTTTTGTACTGTCTATCTATCTATCTATATGCAGACTTTTAAGAGTCCGATATATACAATGCACATACAACACAATATCAAATAACAATTGGAATGTTTGTTTCGTTGAAGGAAGAATATGGGGAGCTCTTGGAAGTCAATGCACAATCACAATTCCCTTATTTCTTTCTAACAAAGAGCACCAAAGCTCCTTAAGGTGATGCGCTTCATATTGGCTCCTTGTCCAACAACTTCTATAATTGCACCTTTAGCTCCCTTAACTTGGCCAAGGCCAATTGGTACGTGGCCTTTGAAATGGGTGCAATCCCCAGAACTAAGTTTATCTCCAACTCGATCTTCCTATAAGGAGATGGTTTGGATAAATCATCTAGGAACACGTCACGAAATTCATTCACCACTAGAATATCCTTTATTCTCATCTCTAATTCCTTCACCTCAATGACACATGCAAGGTATGCCTCACACCCTTCTCGAATCGCTTTCTCTACACTAGCTATAGAGATAAAAGAATTGATCTGGTTGGCCTTGTGTTGGTCCCTTTCGTGAAAAGAGAATCAAACATCTGTCAAAGGTCAAAAATTGATGACCTTACTCCAACAGTCCATATGAGGAAGGTTCTTAATAGCTAGTTTTTTCCTAAGATCATGTCAAACTTCCTTATATCAAGCTAAGTACTCGCAATCCTTACCTAGATTTAGATCACAATCTCTATAGACTAAACTTGTTATTCATGTCTTGTCTCCTGGAGTAGCTACTCTACATAGGTAGTCTAATAATTCAATCATGTGATCTAAGCATCTAGCGAACCTCTTAGATATAAAAAAATGTGATTCACCACAATTAAACAAGATATAAGCATCTCATTGGTTTACAGTGATGTTACCTGTCACCACATCCTTAGTGTTGTTCTCCTCCTCTTAGGTCATGGCGAACAAGATGAGGACACGTGGGAATGTTAAAGCGATAGGAAATAGGAAAAAAATGATATTTTCTTGATATTGTTTATTGCGATGATTAACAATGTATTTGGGTTTGTTATTGTTTGGTTTTTTCAACGACAATGCATTTCACATTATGTATTAAGAAATTATTATCATATATCAAATAGCTTCAATACTCTAATGAAATGAGCTTGGATACCCTTAAGATAATTGTGTCTAGGGTACAACCACTTTTAAACTCCAAATTTGGGCTATGACAACATAGTTTGATATTACCTACTTCATTGAGAAATATTTCATACATATATTTTCTACATGAACCTCAATACAACAATTAGTGAATAAAAGTTCAATTCTTGCTGTCTTTAAGAAGAAAATCTCATTTCTTCTCTATTCTACTTTAGAAATTACTTTCTGCTACAGGAGCTCTCATAGAGAAATTTAGGGCCCTTTATGAAGTTAGTGTTTTTGAATGAAACTTCATATCAATATGATTCTACAACTGATGGGTAGTTGGTGAGTTGCGGTGAGCCAGGTGACAATTTACTCGACGTGTGCAATAATAAATGTTTATTCATAATAAGAAATATTATAACCCCGACAACGATCACATCAACGGCATCAACGATTATGATTAAAGAATAAGCAAAAGCACACGTTTTCCGAGGTCCACATCAATTAAAATTACAACTGAAAAGAATTTATAAAAAGATTGTCATTTTTTATTTATATGTAAAATAGTGTGGTTTTGAGATAATTCCAAAAACATAGAAACAAATAATCGAGGACTCCATGAATGTATTATATATATATACACACACATGCTCGTGCGTGTTATTTAATTATTATTACGTGGGAAATATATATAAAAATAATTCTTTTTACTCGCGTGAATCTCATGTTCATTTAAATTACTCTCATCCGTACAACTTTGGAAACAAGCATAGCCTGTTCAATTCGATTTGCTTCTGGCACAGGATATCCATAGCCTGCAGAGATAAAAAAGGGCGAGCTGCCAGTTGTTTGATGTTGTAGCTCACGAGGTACGCAAAGAAGACCCAAATTTCCCTTGAGCTATTTCGGTTCACATGGAGCAGAAAAAAGACCCAAAATCCTCTTCTGCTGAAGTTGAAAACAGTCCCAAGGATGGTGAGTTGGAGGTGCTGCGCCAAACACTTGAACAACAACAGGCTTGGGATGGCGGTCGTCTCTTTAAATACGAAGGCTTTTGGTACCGGGAAATGATTCTCCGACCAATATTATCCTCTCGAAAACATTTCAAAGCAAAAGACAGCGATATAATACTGTCCAGCATACCAAAGTCAGGAACCACTTGGTTGAAGGCTCTGACGTTCAGCATTGTCAATCGCCATCGCTTTGCCATTGATCAAAGTCCTTTACTCACTGCCAATCCTCACAAACTTGTGCCCTTCCTAGAGTTCGATCTTTATTTGGACCACGAAAATCCGGATCTCGAGCACATTCCCTGTCCTAGAATTTTCTCCACCCACAGGCCTTTCAATGCCCTTCCTGAATCCATTCTTGAATCTGAAAGTAGAATAATATACATCTGCAGAAACCCTTTGGATCAGTTTATTTCACACCGCCATTTCTTGCTCGGAAATGATGAAGCTATTGAGCGAATTATTCAAACAGATGCGGTGCCCCTAGAATTAGATGCCGCGGTTGACAAGATTTGCCAGGGAATTGTCCCCTTCGGGCCCTTTTTGGACCATATGCTTGGACACTGGTATGCTCATCTCAAGAATCCTCACAAAGTGTTGTTTCTCAAGTACGAGGACCTGAAAGAGGACATCACAATTCATGTAAAGAAGATCGCTGAGTTTCTGGAGTTCCCTTTCTCAGTGGAGGAAGAGAAACAAGGGCGGATTGAACAGATCTCAACTCTATGCAGCTTTGAAAAGCTTAGTAGCTTGGAAGTGAACAAGACTGGCGATCTTCGTGGTCTGACGAAGAACAGTTCATTTTTTAGGAAAGGAGAAGTTGGAGATTGGACCAATCATCTGACTCCTGCAATGGCTGAACGCATCAAGAAGGTAGTGGAGAGCAAGCTTGAGGGCTCCGGTTTAACGTTCAAGACCCTAAACAAATAAGAAGAAGACGCGTGATGTGTGGCTGTTTACTCATCAATATAATTAATGCCTATTTGGTAATTTTCATGACTCCTTCTGCTTCCGCCACTATCTTTTCTTGTGAAGATGTTACTGTATTAATTAGTGATTATTTATTTCATTTTCTGCTTAAGTCAATGAGGGGAAAGAACTCAGGAGAAAATAGTGCTGTTGATATATTGAAACTACTGTCCCTGGTAATTGATATGTTTGGTTTCCTGTAATATGTTCAAGTCACATTTCTTGGAGTATTGAAGTTACTGCTTTTGGATATCGCCAGCTACGAACTCGTATATACATTCATCAGGCAAATAGAATTATATGTGTCGTAGTGCAATGCTTACTTTAGCAACGTGGTGGAAGCGCGAATGGATAAAAGGATTATTTCATGATCGGATAAAAAATTAAGGGGATGAACTATGTCCAAACTCAAAAGCACAAAATATTTATGGAAAAATTATTTCAAATCTACATAGACTTTTATATATAGTATAGATTATTTTGTTGGGTGTTTGGTCAGGGAAGAGGTCAAAAAATAAAGGCTATGTTTTGATCGAATTTATAAATGTTAAAAATTTGACACAAAAACTTAAGAATAATGTAAAAATAAAATAAAAAAAAAGATAAAAGATAATATTTTGATACGTGTTACATTTGAGAGAAATGGTTTGGATTGTGCAAAACACGTGTTACATTTGAGAGAAATGGTTTGGATTGTGCAAAACACGAATCCAGATATAAGATAAGCTATTAGAGTGCGTACAGAGTATGTGGAGATTGGTTATAGAGAACCAAAAATAAAGATGGCCTCACCAATCAAGATTAAGAACACTCAAGAAGCATCAAAATATGGATGCATCTATCCAATGATCAAGATTGGTTGTACCTCCATTGAAAGTAGTCTTTACAATCTCAAATTAATGCTTAAATAATCAATCTATTATATATAGCCCAGTATGTTGAAACATTTAATTAAGGATATAGAAAAGGGGGGAGGGAAAACTAGATGATATTGATGCCGAAGTTAATACTAATGGCGGCCAATTTATCCATATTGAGGATAAGGTTTTCTATAAGATCACTACTGTTGGTCTCCTCACTAATTAAAGTGCCTATTATTTTGTTGTCCATTCTTTAAACTCTGACAAGTCAGCGTTATTTTCTTGATGTGTTTATATAATTTCATCTTGTGGTAAATCTTTCCAACACTAAGATTTGATACTTAGGTATTTATTTTTCATGATTATGCTATTCTTGTTGACCATATACAAACGGGGGCAAACATGATTGAGAACTACTTGCTAACCCTAGCAAGAGGGTTTAGGGATTGCCATTAGTCCCACCGCCGGTTACACAAGTCCAGTACACATACATTTCGATCCTTCACAGCGGCAGGCAGGTTGCAAGTGAAGGGCAGGCCAGTTGGACCCCTCCAAGAATTTCAAAATTTTAATTAGTCCAAATTCCAATTCACATAGGCACTAAATTTTTTTTTGAGTATTTCGAGTCCATCCCTAAAACCTCAATTTTTTTTGTCTGTCATTTTTTGCTCTGGTAATAAAATATTGGAGGTTGTGTTAATAGCTTGTCGGATAAGTAACTTAATATTTGGAACAAATAAAATCTACTATACTTACGCATTTATAAACTTTCAGGCTATGTTTGGAACTTAACTTTTATCTCCAAAACATCATCTCAAATTTTACACTGTCAAAATACCATTCAACAATATTTTTATCTAAATTTAAATTTAAATTTAAAATTTTCATCTTTCATATATTAAATTGACTAATTATTTTTAAATTATTACACTAATTTATAATTAAATCAATATCTATATATGTTACATATATGTTTACACTTATTTTTATTTGTACCTTATAATATAATCATTATTTATATAAATTAATCATATCATCTAAATATTACTCATTTGTAATATTACTCACAAGGAACAGAAAGAAGGCCTAAATTTCAAATGGCTCTCATGGAGCAGAAACAAGATCCAAAATCCTCTTCGGCTGTAGCTGATAACAGTCCCAAGGATGACGAGTTCCAGCAACAGATCCAAAAACTAGAACAACAGACGGATCGGGGTGGCCGTCGCCTTCTTAAATACGACGGCTGTTGGTGCCCGCCCAGGTGTCTCCGACCAATATTGTTCTCTCAGAGAGACTTCAATGCAAAAGACACCGATATAATATTGTCAACCAGTCCGAAATCAGGAACCACTTGGTTGAAAGCCCTCACCTTCAGCATAGTCAATCGCAATCTCTTCAACGTTGACCAAAGTCCTTTACTGACTTCCAATCCTCCTACGCTCGTGCCATTCCTAGAGCACGATGTTTATGGGAAGCAACAAGACCCTGATCTCCGACACATTTCCGATCCACGAATTTTCTCCACCCACATGCCTTTCAAGAGCCTTCCCCAATCCATTCCTGAATCCGAATGTAGAATTATATACATTTGCAGAAACCCTTTGGATCAGTTCATCTCACTCTGTCATTTCTTGCTCGACAGCCGAATAGAGAAGGACGCACCGTCACCGGAATTAGCTGAAGCCTTGGACAAGTTTTGCCAGGGAATTCATCTCTTCGGGCCCTTTTGGGACCATGTCCTTGGATACTGGAATGCTCATCTGAGAAATCCTCATAAGGTGTTGTTTCTGAAGTATGAAGACCTGAAGGAGGACATTACATTTCATGTGAAGAAGATTGCTAGGTTTCTGGGGATCCCTTTCTCATTGGAGGAAGAGAAACAAGGGCTGATTGAACAGATCTCAACTCTATGCAGCTTTGAAATGCTTAGTAGATTGGAAGTCAACAAGACTGGTGATGTTGGCGGCGTGGTGAAGAGCTGTTCATTCTTTCGGAAGGGAGAAGTGGGAGATTGGACCAATTACTTGACACCAGCAATGGGTGAACGCATCAAGAAGGTCGTGGAGAGCAAGCTCGAGGGCTCCGGTTTAATGTTCAAGACCCAAATGAAGGCAGCCGCCGAAGAAGAGGAGTGATATATAGTTGTTAACTCGTTAATCAATCAATGAGTATTCGGTATTTTTTTTGATTTTTCTGCTTGCGTGCACCAGTATCTTTTCCTGGGGAGACGTTGCTGTACCGAGTGATTGAGTGTTGATTTATTTTTTTATTTTGATGGTCAGACCTGGTTTCATTTAATTTTTTTTTTCATTAATCCCGACTTAAAATTTTTTTTTTAATGTAAAATCAGATTCTCAGTTTTTGGCTTTATGTCAGAAATCGAGACTTGAGGAACAAATTTTTAAAATCTTCAAAAATCAGATCATTTTTTAATAAATAATTAAAATAAGAATTTTTTTTTTTAAAAAAACCCAATATGTCAACCTATGAAAGAAGACTCGTGTATAGAGACAAAAGAGGGTGAGGCCCAAATGTTCCACTGTAATATTACCTTTGTGGCTGTAAAAGGTTCAGAAAGAAGACCCAAACATCTCTGCAGTTATTTTTGGGTCACATGGAGCCGGAAGAAGTCCCAAAATCCCCTTCTGCTGAAGTTGACGAGTACCATGAGTTGTGCCAAACACTTGAGCAGCTGAGGAATTGGGATGTTCGTCGTCTCCTTAAATACGACGGCTTTTGGTGTGCGGAGATATGTCTCCGACCAATATCATCCTCTCAGAAGCACTTCAAAGCGAAAGACACTGATATAATGTTGTCAACCTTTCCAAAATCAGGAACCACTTGGTTGAAGGCCCTCACTTTCAGCATAGTCAATCGCAATGTGTTGCCATTGATCATGTCAAATACTGCCACTGTATGCCAGTTTCTGGAAAAATAATAACAAACTAGTAATTTTGACATAAATATATGCCGAAATTTATATAATATGAAATTGGTAACTTTTTAAATTATTTTATTTATAGTATTATTAGTTTTTGAAGTATTTATTTTGTACTTATGTAAAATACATTGTAATTAAAAATCAAATAAAGATGAAATATTTTAAAAATAATAAGTGTAACACTCGAAATTTTTGAGAGACAACAGTAATAATAATAATAATAATAATAATGTTATTATTATTATTAGCAAATTTTGGAGAATTATTTATCTATTAAATTATCTAATTATTTATTTATTTTCATGTGAAATAATTAATGTGGTATTAAATTGAGTGTGGAGAAGAAGAACCAAATCTCCCTTCACCTATTTTAATTCCCATGGAGCATAAAGAAAACCAAAATCCCTCTTCAGCTTAAGTTGACAATAGTCCAAAGGATGATGAGTTGGGGGTGTTGCTCCATACACTTTTAGTAATTATTGTTGTTATTGTTGCAATGCTAATTATTGTTGTTATTGTTGCTATGTTAGCATGAACTCATCTCGTAAATGTATAGAACAACAATAACTAAATTTACTAATTTTTAAATTGTAATTATATATGGTCTATGTTGTTACACTTTCAAGTGCCAACAATTTTAACTTTGTATTGCACTTCTAGGTGTAGGTAAAAACCCTATAACCACACAACAAAATGCAATTAAAATATGTTACACACAAAAAAAAATTATTATAAGTTGTTTGTTATTACACAGACCTTTGACAAGAGTTTAGCAAACATAATTACAAATAAAAAAAATGCATTACTCTTCTACTATCTATCTATCTATCTATATGCAGACTTTTAAGAGTTCGATATATACCATGCACATACAACACAATATCAAATAACAATTGGAATGTTTGTTACGTTGAAGGAAGAATACGAAAGGTTAGCAAACATAATTACAAATAAAAAAAATGCATTACTCTTCCACTGTCTATCTATCTATCTATCAGACTTTTAAGAGTCCGATATACAATGCACATACAACACAATATCAAATAACAATTGGAATGTTTTTTCGTTGAAGGAAGAATATGAAAGGTTAGCAAACATAATTACAAATAAAAAAAATGCATTACTCTTCTACTATCTATCTATCTATCTATATGCAGACTTTTAAGAGTCCGATATATACAATGCACATACAACACAATATCAAATAACAATTGGAATGTTTGTTTCGTTGAAGGAAGAATATGAAAGGTTAGCAAACATAATTACAAATAAAAAAAATGCATTACTCTTCTACTGTCTATCTATCTATCTATATGCAGACTTTTAAGAGTCTGATATATACAATGCACATACAACACAATATCAAATAACAATTGGAATGTTTGTTTCGTTGAAGGAAGAATATGAAAGGTTAGCAAACATAATTACAAATAAAAAAAATGCATTACTCTTCTACTGTCTATCTATCTATCTATATGCAGACTTTTAAGAGTCTGATATATACAATGCACATACAACACAATATCAAATAACAATTGGAATGTTTGTTTCGTTGAAGGAAGAATATGGGGAGCTCTCAAAAGTCAATGCACAATCACAATTCCCTTAATTCTTTCTAACAAAGAGCACCAAAGCTCCTTAGGGTGATGTGCTTCATATTTGCTCCTTGTCCAACTACTTCTATAATTGCACCTTTAGCTCCCTTAACTTGGCCAAGGCCAATTGGTATAGGGCCTTTGAAATGGGTGCAATCCTCAGAACTAAGTTTATCTCCAACTCGATATTCCTATAAGGAGATGGTTTGGATAAATCATCTAGGAACACGTCACGAAATTCATTCACCACTAGAATATCCTTTATTCTTATCTCTAATTCCTTCACCTCAATGACACATGCAAGGTATGCCTCACACCTTTCTCGAATCGCTTTCTCTACACTAGCTATAGAGATAAAAGAATTGATTTGGTTGGCCTTGTGTTGGTCCCTTTCGCAAAAAGAGAATCAAACATCTGTCAAAGGTCAAAAATTGATGACCTTACTCCTACAGTCCATATGAACAAGGTTCTTAATAGCTAGTTCTTTCCTAAGATCATGTCAAACTTCCTTTTATCAAGCTAAGTACTCGCAATCCTTACCTAGATTTAGACCACAATCTCTATAGACTAAACTTGTTATTAATGTCTTGCCTCCTGGAGTAGCTAATCTACATAGGTAGTCTAATAATTCAATCATGTGATGTAAGCATCTAGCGAACCTCTTAGATATAAAAAATGTGATTCACCACAATTAAATAAGATATAAACATCTCATTGGTTCATAGTGATGTTACCTGTCACCACATCTTTAGTGTTGTTCTCCTCCTCTTGGGTCACAGCGAACAAGATCAGTACACGTGGGAATGTTAAAGCGATAGGAAATAGGAAAAAAATGATATTTTCTGGATATTGTTTATTGCGATGATTAACAATGTATTTGAGTTTGTTATTGTTTGGTTTTTTCAACGACAATGCATTTCACATTATGTATTAAGAAATTATTATCATATATCAAATAGCTTCAATACTCTAATGAAATGAGCTTGGATACCCTTAAGATAATTGTGTCTACGGTGCAACCACTTTGCGACCCCAAATTTGGGCTACGACAACATAGTTTGATATTACCTACTTCATTGAGAAATATTTCATACATATATTTTCTACATGAACCTCGATACAACAATTAGTGAAGAAAAGTTCAATTCTTGCTGTCTTTAAGAAGAAAATCTCATTTCTTCTCTATTCTACTTTAGAAATTACTTTCTGCTACAGGAGCTCTCATAGAGAAATTTAGGGCCCTTTATGAAGTTAGTGTTTTTGAATGAAACTTCATGTCAATATGATTCTACAACTGATGGGTAGTTGGTGAGTTGCGGTGAGCCAGATGACAATTTACTCGACGTGTGCAATAATAAATGTTTATTCATAATAAGAAATATTATAACCCCGACAACGATCACATCAACGGCATCAACGATTATGATTAAAGAATAAGGAAAAGCACACGTTTTCCAGGGTCCACGTCAATTAAATTACAACTTAAAAGAATTTATAAAAAGATTGTCATTTTTTATTTATATGTAAAATAGTGTGGTTTTGAGATAATTTCAAAAACATAGAAACAAATAATTGAGGACTCCATGAATGTATTATATATATACACACGCGCGCTCGTGCGTGTTATTTAATTATTATTACATATAAAATATATATAAAAATAATTCTTTTTACTCGCGTGAATCTCATGTTCATTTAAATTACTGTCATCCGTACAAATTTGGAAACAAGCATAGCCTGTTCAATTCGATTTGCTTCTGGCACAGGATATCCATAGCCTGCAGAGATAAAAAAAGGGCGAGCTGCCAGTTGTTTGATGTTGTAGCTCACGAGGTACGCAAAGAAGACCCAAATTTCCCTTGAGCTATTTCGGTTCACATGGAGCAGAAAAAAGACCCAAAATCCTCTTCTGCTGAAGTTGAAAACAGTCCCAAGGATGGTGAGTTGGAGGTGCTGCGCCAAACACTTGAACAACAACAGGCTTGGGATGGCGGTCGTCTCTTTAAATACGAAGGCTTTTGGTACCGGGAAATGATTCTCCGACCAATATTATCCTCTCGAAAACATTTCAAAGCAAAAGACACGGATATAATACTGTCCAGCATACCAAAGTCAGGAACCACTTGGTTGAAGGCTCTGACGTTCAGCATTGTCAATCGCCATCGCTTTGCCATTGATCAAAGTCCTTTACTCACTGCCAATCCTCACAAACTTGTGCCCTTCCTGGAGTTCGATCTTTATTTGGAGCACGAAAATCCGGATCTCGAGCACATTCCCTGTCCAAGAATTTTCTCGACCCACAGGCCTTTCAATGTCCTTCCTGAATCCATTCTTGAATCTGAAAGTAGAATTATATACATCTGCAGAAACCCTTTGGATCAGTTCATTTCACACCGCCATTTCTTGCTCGAAAATGAAGACTCTTTGGAGGGAATTCTTAAAAAAGATGCACTGTCCCGAGAATTAGATGAGGCGGTTGACAAGATTTGCCTGGGAATTTTTCCCTTCGGGCCCTTTTGGGACCATATGCTTGGATACTGGAATTCTCATCTCAAGAATCCTCACAAAGTGTTGTTTCTCAAGTACGAGGACCTGAAAGAGGACATCACAATTCATGTAAAGAAGATCGCTGAGTTTCTGGAGTTCCCTTTCTCAGTGGAGGAAGAGAAACAAGGGCGGATTGAACAGATCTCAACTCTATGCAGCTTTGAAAAGCTTAGTAGCTTGGAAGTGAACAAGACTGGCGATCTTCGTGGTCTGACGAAGAACAGTTCATTTTTTAGGAAAGGAGAAGTTGGAGATTGGACCAATCATCTGACTCCTGCAATGGCTGAACGCATCAAGAAGGTAGTGGAGAGCAAGCTTGAGGGCTCCGGTTTAACGTTCAAGACCCTAAACAAATAAGAAGAAGACGCGTGATGTGTGGCTGTTTACTCATCAATATAATTAATGCCTATTTGGTAATTTTCATGACTCCTTCTGCTTCCGCCACTATCTTTTCTTGTGAAGATGTTACTGTATTAATTAGTGATTATTTATTTCATTTTCTGCTTAAGTCAATGAGGGGAAAGAACTCAGGAGAAAATAGTGCTGTTGATATATTGAAACTACTGTCCCTGGTAATTGATATGTTTGGTTTCCTGTAATATGTTCAAGTCACATTTCTTGGAGTATTGAAGTTACTGCTTTTGGATATCGCCAGCTACGAACTCGTATATACATTCATCAGGCAAATAGAATTATATGTGTCGTAGTGCAATGCTTACTTTAGCAACGTGGTGGAAGCGCGAATGGATAAAAGGATTATTTCATGATCGGATAAAAAATTAAGGGGATGAACTATGTCCAAACTCAAAAGCACAAAATATTTATGGAAAAATTATTTCAAATCTACATAGACTTTTATATATAGTATAGATTATTTTGTTGGGTGTTTGGTCAGGGAAGAGGTCAAAAAATAAAGGCTATGTTTTGATCGAATTTATAAATGTTAAAAATTTGACACAAAAACTTAAGAATAATGTAAAAATAAAATAAAAAAAAAGATAAAAGATAATATTTTGATACGTGTTACATTTGAGAGAAATGGTTTGGATTGTGCAAAACACGTGTTACATTTGAGAGAAATGGTTTGGATTGTGCAAAACACGAATCCAGATATAAGATAAGCTATTAGAGTGCGTACAGAGTATGTGGAGATTGGTTATAGAGAACCAAAAATAAAGATGGCCTCACCAATCAAGATTAAGAACACTCAAGAAGCATCAAAATATGGATGCATCTATCCAATGATCAAGATTGGTTGTACCTCCATTGAAAGTAGTCTTTACAATCTCAAATTAATGCTTAAATAATCAATCTATTATATATAGCCCAGTATGTTGAAACATTTAATTAAGGATATAGAAAAGGGGGGAGGGAAAACTAGATGATATTGATGCCGAAGTTAATACTAATGGCGGCCAATTTATCCATATTGAGGATAAGGTTTTCTATAAGATCACTACTGTTGGTCTCCTCACTAATTAAAGTGCCCATTATTTTGTTGTCCATTCTTTAAACTCTGACAAGTCAGCGTTATTTTCTTGATGTGTTTATATAATTTCATCTTGTGGTAAATCTTTCCAACACTAAGATTTGATACTTAGGTATTTATTTTTCATGATTATGCTATTCTTGTTGACCATATACAAACGGGGGCAAACATGATTGAGAACTACTTGCTAACCCTAGCAAGAGGGTTTAGGGATTGCCATTAGTCCCACCGCCGGTTACACAAGTCCAGTACACATACATTTCGATCCTTCACAGCGGCAGGCAGGTTGCAAGTGAAGGGCAGGCCAGTTGGACCCCTCCAAGAATTTCAAAATTTTAATTAGTCCAAATTCCAATTCACATAGGCACTAAATTTTTTTTTGAGTATTTCGAGTCCATCCCTAAAACCTCAATTTTTTTTGTCTGTCATTTTTTGCTCTGGTAATAAAATATTGGAGGTTGTGTTAATAGCTTGTCGGATAAGTAACTTAATATTTGGAACAAATAAAATCTACTATACTTACGCATTTATAAACTTTCAGGCTATGTTTGGAACTTAACTTTTATCTCCAAAACATCATCTCAAATTTTACACTGTCAAAATACCATTCAACAATATTCTTATCTAAATTTAAATTTAAATTTAAAATTTTCATCTTTCATATATTAAATTGACTAATTATTTTTAAATTATTACACTAATTTATAATTAAATCAATATCTATATATGTTACATATATGTTTACACTTATTTTTATTTGTACCTTATAATATAATCATTATTTATATAAATTAATCATATCATCTAAATATTACTCATTTGTAATATTACTCACAAGGAACAGAAAGAAGGCCTAAATTTCAAATGGCTCTCATGGAGCAGAAACAAGATCCAAAATCCTCTTCGGCTGTAGCTGATAACAGTCCCAAGGATGACGAGTTCCAGCAACAGATCCAAAAACTAGAACAACAGACGGATCGGGGTGGCCGTCGCCTTCTTAAATACGACGGCTGTTGGTGCCCGCCCAGGTGTCTCCGACCAATATTGTTCTCTCAGAGAGACTTCAATGCAAAAGACACCGATATAATATTGTCAACCAGTCCGAAATCAGGAACCACTTGGTTGAAAGCCCTCACCTTCAGCATAGTCAATCGCAATCTCTTCAACGTTGACCAAAGTCCTTTACTGACTTCCAATCCTCCTACGCTCGTGCCATTCCTAGAGCACGATGTTTATGGGAAGCAACAAGACCCTGATCTCCGACACATTTCCGATCCACGAATTTTCTCCACCCACATGCCTTTCAAGAGCCTTCCCCAATCCATTCCTGAATCCGAATGTAGAATTATATACATTTGCAGAAACCCTTTGGATCAGTTCATCTCACTCTGTCATTTCTTGCTCGACAGCCGAATAGAGAAGGACGCACCGTCACCGGAATTAGCTGAAGCCTTGGACAAGTTTTGCCAGGGAATTCATCTCTTCGGGCCCTTTTGGGACCATGTCCTTGGATACTGGAATGCTCATCTGAGAAATCCTCATAAGGTGTTGTTTCTGAAGTATGAAGACCTGAAGGAGTACATTACATTTCATGTGAAGAAGATTGCTAGGTTTCTGGGGATCCCTTTCTCATTGGAGGAAGAGAAACAAGGGCTGATTGAACAGATCTCAACTCTATGCAGCTTTGAAATGCTTAGTAGATTGGAAGTCAACAAGACTGGTGATGTTGGCGGCGTGGTGAAGAGCTGTTCATTCTTTCGGAAGGGAGAAGTGGGAGATTGGACCAATTACTTGACACCAGCAATGGGTGAACGCATCAAGAAGGTCGTGGAGAGCAAGCTCGAGGGCTCCGGTTTAATGTTCAAGACCCAAATGAAGGCAGCCGCCGAAGAAGAGGAGTGATATATAGTTGTTAACTCGTTAATCAATCAATGAGTATTCGGTATTTTTTTTGATTTTTCTGCTTGCGTGCACCAGTATCTTTTCCTGGGGAGACGTTGCTGTACCGAGTGATTGAGTGTTGATTTATTTTTTTATTTTGATGGTCAGACCTGGTTTCATTTAATTTTTTTTTTCATTAATCCCGACTTAAAATTTTTTTTTTTTAATGTAAAATCAGATTCTCAGTTTTTGGCTTTATGTCAGAAATCGAGACTTGAGGAACAAATTTTTAAAATCTTCAAAAATCAGATCATTTTTTAATAAATAATTAAAATAAGAATTTTTTTTTTTAAAAAAACCCAATATGTCAACCTATGAAAGAAGACTCGTGTATAGAGACAAAAGAGGGTGAGGCCCAAATGTTCCACTGTAATATTACCTTTGTGGCTGTAAAAGGTTCAGAAAGAAGACCCAAACATCTCTGCAGTTATTTTTGGGTCACATGGAGCCGGAAGAAGTCCCAAAATCCCCTTCTGCTGAAGTTGACGAGTACCATGAGTTGTGCCAAACACTTGAGCAGCTGAGGAATTGGGATGTTCGTCGTCTCCTTAAATACGACGGCTTTTGGTGTGCGGAGATATGTCTCCGACCAATATCATCCTCTCAGAAGCACTTCAAAGCGAAAGACACTGATATAATGTTGTCAACCTTTCCAAAATCAGGAACCACTTGGTTGAAGGCCCTCACTTTCAGCATAGTCAATCGCAATGTGTTGCCATTGATCAAAGTCCTTTGCTCACTTCCAATCCTCACAAACTGGTGCCCTACCTGGAGCTTGATCTTTATCGGGAGCAAGAAAACCCTGATCTCGATCACTTTCCCAGTTCAAGAATTTTTTCAACCCATATGCCTTTCAAGACCCTTTCTGAATCCATTCTTCAATCCGAATGTAGAATTATATATATTTGCAGAAACCCTTTGGATCAGTTCATCTCATACCGCCATTGTTCGCTCGGAAACAAGATAGAAAAAAACTCAGTAACAAATGAATTAGATGACGCTGTCGTCCTGTTTTGCTAGGGAATTCATCGCTTCGGGCCCTCTTTGGACCACATTCTTGGGTACTGGAATGCTCGTCTTGAGAATCCGCAGAAAGTGTAGTTTCTAAAGTACGTGGGCCTGAAAGAGGACATTACAGTTCACGTAAAGAAGACCACAGAGTTTTTGGGGTTGCCTTTCTCAATGGAGGAAGAGAAACAAGGCCTGATTGAACAAATCGCAAGTTTATGCAGCTTTGAAAATCTTAGGAGCTTCGAAGTGAACAAGATTGGTGATCTTTGTGGTACGGTGAAGAACAGTTGATTCTTCAGGAAGGGAGAAGTCGAGGATTGGACCAATTATCTGACTCCGGAAGTGTCTGAACGCATCAAGAAGGTCATGGAGAGCAAGCTTGAGGACTCTGGTTTAACTTTCAAGCCCCTTAACAAAGCCAGCTGCTTAAGACGACGCATGAGACATGGAGGGGAACTCATTGATATGTAATCATTGAGTATTTGGTAACATTCATGATTTCTTCTACTTGCATCAGTATCTTTTCCTGTGGAGACGTTGCCGCATTGAGTGATTGAATGCTGATTTCATTTTCTACCTAGGTCAAGGGGAATAAATAAAACACTTTGCAGAAAAGAGGGCTATCTTGATCGTATTGTAGGATAAAATTCTTGAATAACAAGAAAATTTGATGTAAGATTGAATAATTTAGATTGAGTTGAATTTTGTGAGTTCTACTATTTGACTTCAATCTTTTGATTCTTCTTTCAAAAATATTTGGCTTGAAACTTGAATAATTTTTAAGAAAAGAGCTTGTGCTTGATTTTCTTTGAGGGTTGTTAGGTTCTCAGTAACACTGATCTTTGGATTTAGTAATACGATTTTGAATCAAATATTGGATTTGGAGATTTTGACGAAGAATGCCTTGAATTTGGTGATGAACCTTTTGAATTTGGTGAAGAGCACGACGAACTTCTTAGAATTTGGTAAAGAACATGACGAACTTCATTGAATTTAAGGAAGAATAAGGCGAACTTCTTTGAATTTGACGAAGAACAAGGCAAACTTCTTTGAATTTGACGAAGAACAAAGCAAACTTCTTTGAATTTGACGAAGAACACTTTGAATGTTCTTGAAATTTCAGAGAGAATTTGAGAGTTTTAAGTCTTCAACTAATTCATTTTTTGTTTTCTATCCTCTTTTTAATGGGGTTTTACTCGTATTTATAGTTGTAGGAGAGATAGAGTAGCTGCATCGGCTTGCTGACGTGGCGTTATTTCATTGACCGTTAGAGTTTGGACCTTATTTAACAATTTAATAGAGTCTTCATTCCTTGGACTTCTAATGTGATTTTACCACTTAGAGTTTTCATTGTTTGAACTTCTAACAGAATTTTACTACTTAAAATCTTTATCTCTTAAACTTCTAATAGGACTGTACTACTTATAGTCTTTATTCCTTTAATTTCTAATAGAACTCTGCTGCTTGTTGCTATTTGATTGACTGATAAAAAATTTAATTAATTAATTATTTATTTTAAGGATCATATTTATTTAAATTTTTAAATAAATAAAAATTAATTTAATTAATATTTTAATATCATATTTTTTAGACGGCATTGTTTAATTAGGCATTAAAGTTTTTAATGTATCTATAAATATTCCCTCAACACATGTTCATGAAAGCTTTTTTTTTTTATTTTGAGCGATCAAGTATCTATTTTTTTTTTCTCTGTTGTTTTTTTTTTTTTTTTAATGCATCTCCAAGCCTGCATGACAAGCATGGTAGAATAGAATTTTTCGCCGAATAAAACTTCCTTTTATTTGGCAGACTTCACGCAAATTCTCGCCCCTTATCGAAGTTCCACGTTCTCCACTCTCGTCCCTTAAAGCATCTGGAGTTTAAATTCTGCACAAACTCGTTCTTAGTGACAGCCTACCCATAAAGTAAGGAGGAGATAGATACCAGCCAAAAGAGTGGGTATCTTCAATCACTGTCGACCCCTGGCGTTGACATTCATCAAGAGGAACCGTGTCCCATCAAATTCTATCTCCATACACCACTTCTGTATAAAACTAACCACAGTCCTTCATCGTTAGCACTAGAAGCAAGATTACTCGAAGACGTTATCTACACAAGTTTGCCACTTATGCCAGATGATTAACACAGTAAGCTCCTTCTCTTCCCTTGTTTTTTTTGTTCAATTCCCGTCTGCCATGTTTATCATACAGCGCGTCCGGATTCCAGTGCCACCACCACGCGGTTGGCCAAGTTCTTGATAGAGTAGGCGTAGAGGCAAAGGTGGCGCGGATTTGAAGTTGAGGGGAGACTCCGTCGTGAATACGGTGAGAAGCGGTGGGGTGGGCAGCAGCTATGGCAGGGAACTAAAAGAAAATATAGCGTGGGGATTTGTCGGTCACGGTGAAGGCAGCTGGTGTTTTGGGTTTCAGCGACGGCGGAACTCCGCGGTGGTTGGGCAACGGGACGCGTGGTGGCGTGACGGTGTGGCTGTGGTGTCTGCGGTGGTTGAGAGGGAGAGACGATTCTGGTATGGTGGCGCTGCCCCGAATGCAATGGCAGGTCCGGGTCTTCGCCGATGGTGCGATAGTGGGGCTTTAATGACACAACGATTGGCGCGATGGTCGCACCGTCAGCGCTGGGGTGCGGTGACGGAGGTGTGAACGAGTCCTTGTCCGACGCGGCACAGCACTGGGTTGATGGTGGTGTATGGTCTCATGGTAGCAGTGTCTCGGTGGTGGTGTGGCGGCGTGATGATGGTGGAAGTGGCTCGGAGCAAGCAGTGCAGACTTCTCACGAAGTTGCGACCTTTGTCGAAGAAGAATAAAAGGACAGAAGGAACAAGGCTGTGTGTCACGGGGCTCCTTTCGAGGATAGGGACAAAGGGGCACCGTGCGGCTAGTAGTCGTTCAGCAACCGACTACGTCCGCCTGAATCCGCACGCAAAATCGATTGTGCACTGCCTCAGGGCACAATCCCGACAGTTCCGACAGTATGTACAGAAAGCAGTAAATATGTACACGGTATGCGAAAGAAATTTGCTTGCATTTCACAGATAATCGAATTACAATGAGCGACGGTTAGAGAGGGGGGCCACCCTAACAATCGCAGGCTACACGATGATCACACGATGGCAACACGACGACTAATCTCAGCTTCAATAACACCTTGCCCCCCTATAATAGGCTTGGCAAAAAAAAAGCCAAGTGACCGCAGTAGACATTAAAAAGCCGAGGAAGCACATCTAAAAATAAATATAAAATAATTACAAGTATTTACAAATATGTACAGAGCCCTAGACCTAGCAGCAACGGGTGATGTCTCGTTCGGCACAGGGCTGCGGCAGGGCCAGCATTGTGTCGAGAGTGCCTGTTGGGTAGACAGCCCTCCACATTCTCCCCCACTTAAGATGGCGACGCCCTCGGCGCCTTTGAAGCTAGGAACGCTTCCACTAGAGGTTTTAGCACCTTGAGGTCCGTCACCCGCTCCCAAGTGTTCTCGTCCTCTGAGCAGCCTTCCCACTTCACCAAGTACTCGCTGATCTCCCGCTTCGCTGTTCTTATGACTCGATGATCCACAATTGTTTCGGCTACTCTTTTCGGCACCTTCCCAAATGGACGCTGGGGTCGGGTCTCTCTGATACGGTCGGCATCCTCTGGGTCTGCTGTGAAAGGTTTAAGCTGGCTCACGTGGAAAACACTATGGGTCTTCCACCACGGGGGTAGCTCAATTTTGTAGGCCACCTTCCCGATTCTCTTTGCCACTCGGCACGGCCCAATGTACTTCTGTAAGAATCGAGGGTCTCTCCCTCGAACACACTTGGTGAGCAATGGGTCTGGTGCCTTTACCAACACAAGGTCCCCCACGTTAAATTCAGCGAAGCGTCGTCCTTGGTCGGCCTGCTTTTTCATTCTCTTTTGAGCTTTCTCTAAGTAGCTTCTTGCAATCTCCAAGTTACGTTTCCATTCTTCGGTGAAGCTCCGTGCAAGGGGAGATCTCGCACTCTGCGGGGACTCTAAAGTGTATGGGAGTAGCGGTTGCTGCCCAGTAACGATCTCAAAAGGGCTCCGGTTGGTAGTGGAACTCTTTCGGGCATTAAAGCACAGTTGAGCAGCATCCAGAAGCTTCGCCCAATCCTTCTGATTACCACTCACAAAGTGTCGAAGGTACTCCTCTAACATGGAATTGAAGCGTTCTGTCTGACCATCGGATTGGGGGTGGTAGCTCGAGCTCATACTCAATTTGGACCCAAGGAGCTTGAAGAGTTCAGTCCAAAATATTCCGGCAAACCTGGGATCTCGGTCACTGACAATATCCTTCGGCAGTCCCCAATATTTGACAATTTGCGCAAAGAACAAATGCGCTGTCGCTTCTGCTGTCACGTGCTTTGGGGCTGCAATGAATGTGGCATATTTTGAAAATCGATCCACCACAACGATGATGCTGCCTAAATCTCCAACTTTAGGCAGCCCTGTGATGTAGTCCATCGAGACACTCTCCCAGGGTCGTGAGGGAATGGGAAGGGGTTCCAGCAAGCCCTTCGGTTTCAAGTGATCTGCCTTGTCCTGTTGGCAAATCAGGCAAGACCGCACATATGCCTCAACTTCATCCCGCATTTGAGGCCAATAGTAGGCCCTTTGTACTAGGGCCAATGTACGCTCTCCTCCAGGGTGTCCCGCCCAAAGAGTGTCGTGGCATTCCGCGATCAGTGACTTCCTTAAGTTACCACCTTTAGGAACATATAAGCGGCTACCCTTAGTCCTCAACAATCCTTCCTCCAGCCAGAATTGTTTTGCCTTTCCTTGTTGCACCAGCTTGACCAAACATTCTGCAGCGGGATCTCGCATCAGGAACTCTCGTATTTGGTCTTTCACGGAGGTAGCCACCTTGCTCGAGGAGAGGGCCGCAGCCATCCTCAATTCGGCCAAGTCTGCCCTTCGACTCAGGGCATCCGCCGCTTTGTTGCTGGAACCTGCTCGATACTCCAACGTAAAGTTGAACTCTGCCAATAATTCTTGCCATCGAGCTTGCCTCCGTGTAAGCTTCGGTTGGGTCAGGAAGTAGCTTACTGCACTGTTATCCGTTTTAACCATGAAGGGTGCTCCCAGCAAGTAATGTCGCCATAGTCTAAGGCAGTGGACTACAGCTAGCAACTCTTTCTCATGCGCTGGGTAATTCCTTTCTGCATCCTTCAACTTCCTGCTCTCGAAGGCCACAGGATGTCCCTCTTGTGTTAGCACTCCCCCAATTGCAAAATCTGAGGCATCAGTTTCCACCTCAAATGGCTTCTGTAAATCCGGGAGAGATAACACGGGTCTGGTGGTCATGGCCATCTTTAATCTCTCAAAGGCAACCTGTCGCTCCGACGACCACTTCCATTCTTCCGCTTTCTTCGTAAGATCGGTGAGTGGCCTAGCAATCTCGGAATATCTTTTCACAAATCTTCGGTAATAATTGGTCAATCCTAGGAATGACCGTATCTCATGGACATCCTTAGGAGGTTGCCACTCCTCAATAGCTTGCACTTTCTTTGGGTCCATTCGAATCCTTCCTCGTTCAATAATATGACCCAGAAAGTGGATGGTCTCCTGAGCAAAAGAACACTTCGATGGCTTTGCATACAATTCATGTTCCCGGAGTCGATCGAGGACCTTTCTTAAGTGTGTTAAATGTTCCTCCAGGGTCTCACTGAACACAACGATGTCATCTAAGTACACCACCACGAACTCGTCGAGAAACCCATGGAGTACTTGATTCATTAAGGTGCAGAAGGTCGCCGGTGCATTCGTGAGGCCAAATGGCATAACCAAGAACTCATAAGCACCATATCTAGTCACCACAGTAGTCTTCGCCTCATCACCATCCTTGATTCGAACTTGCCAGTATCCTGACCTCAAATCAATTTTGGAGAAGTACTGTGCCCGACTCAACCTGTCAAAGCAATCAGCAATTAAAGGTATTGGGTATTTATTCTTTACCGTGATCTTGTTCAGTGCTCGATAGTCACAACACATCCTTAGGGATCCATCTGATTTCTTTTGGAACAAGACCGGGGCTCCATAGGGTGACTTAGCAGGTCGAATAATACCGCTCTCCAACATCTCCCTCAATTGCTTCCTTAATTCCACAAGTTCCGGTTGAGTCATGCGATATGGGGCCCGAGCAGGTGGCTTAGTGCCTGGCAGAAGTTCAATTTCATGATCAACTGATCGCTTGGGTGGCAGTCTAGGGGGAAGTTCCGGAGGCATCACATCCTCGAATTCCTCAAGAAGATGTTTCACAACATCGGGGATAGGTCCAGATTCCTCCATCTCCTCAAATCGCAGGGTGCATAAGTAGGATGGTTCGTTGCGCTTGCATCCCTTTTCAAATTGGATAGCCGACAGGCTCTTCCCCTCCAATCGGCCAGAAACAGTGGGAACAATGCAGGGTTTGTTTCCTACCATCATTAGCGCTTCTCCACACGGCAAGACCATCGCTCTTGCCTCTCGTAGGAAATCCAGTCCAAGGATAAGCTTGAAGTCATCCATTTGAACAACAGAAAGGTTGATTTTACCCTCGAATGGCCCAGCTTTGATTTTCACCCCTTTTGCCACACCGGCAACCGGCTGGGCTGCTGAATTGATGGCCTTAACTTGCCCCACTGTCTTCTCCAATGCCAACCCGAATCTCTCCACTTCTGTGGTGGCCAAGTAGTTATGAGTGGCACCAGTGTCGATCATGGCTCGAATGGACTTGCCATTGATCTTCACATCCACATACATCAGTCCATTCCTTTTTCGGCCTTTAGAACTTCCCTCGCTGGGAGGATTCTCTGTTAAGGTAGGAGCAGATCGTCCGGCTCCAGACCCTTTCTTACGATTTGTTGTTCCTTGGCATGAAATGGTCCCGCACCGATGGGAGATGGCCCCAAGATTGTTTCCCTCAACATCTGATTCACTTCCATCTGATTCGGGCTCCGGGGCCGGAGCTTGTTTTGATGGTCCAGTATCTTTGAGGCTTGATAGAGCATTCACTAGTTTCCTCTTCGGGCAGTCCCGAAGCATGTGTGGCCCATCGCAAAGGAAGCACCCAGTCTTTCTTGGTGCAGTCCCCTGCTTGCTGTCAGCAAGTTTGCTCTTAGGGTGACTTTGGGGATGGACAGACGTTTGAGACTGTCGATCTCCCCCACTTTTGTTAGAATAATTTCTGAACGGCCTCCCACCGTTCCCCTTCTGTTGGGGTGCACTCACCGTCGGACGTTCCTTACGGGGTTCATCCTGAAAATCCATGAGTCGCTCGGCAGCACCCATGGCCGAGCTCAAGTCCACAACCCGCTGGCGCTGCAACTCCAATCGCGCTGTAGGTTTCAACCCTTCCAAGAAGGTGAAGAGTTTGTCCTTCTCGGACATGTCCCGGATGTCCAACATGAGCGCCGAGAATGCCTTCACATAGTCTCGAACACTCCCTGACTGCCTCAGTTCTCGCAATGCCCTCCTGGCATTGTATTCTACATTCTCTGGGAAGAACTGTTCCCGAATAGCATCCCGCAACCGCTCCCACGTATCCAGGCGCACTCGGTTGGCCTGGATATCAGCGTATTTGGTGCGCCACCATAGCTTAGCATCGCCCATCAAGTACATGGTGGCGGTGGTGACCTTCCTGGCCTCATCAATAATGTTGGCTGCCAGGAAATACTGTTCCATGTCAAAAAGGAAGTTCTCTACCTCTTTGGCATCTCGGGCGCCTCCATAAGGCTGCGGCTCGGGGACTCGGATTCTTGGCCCAACGTCTTGGGCGACTGCTGGGGCATTGCCAACTGCCCGCTGGAGCAGTCCAATTTGGATGGACATCTGTTCCATCTCTCTTCGGAGCTCTCCGATAGTTCCAGCTCCTTGGTTCTCAACCAACTCCTGACATAATTCCCGACTCTCGGCGAGTTGGGCTTGGAGTTCGGCAACTTCAGTCTCCAGATTCTCGACCTTCTCCTCCAAGGTCGTTGTGACAAAAACCATTCGGGAGCCCTGCTCCTCCAGGGCTTCCAGTCGCTGCTTAGTCGTGAGATTCTTACGTGGCGGGGCTTCCGCCTCATGGCCCTCAGGCACATTTGCTGATGCTGTAGCATCCATGATCCAACACCTCAGGCCCAACCAAAATCGTGCTCTGATACCAACTGTCACGGGGCTCCTTGCGAGGATAGGGACAAAGGGGCACCGTGCGGCTAGTAGTCGTTCAGCAACCGACTACGTCCGCCTGAATCCGCACGCAAAATCGATTGTGCACTGCCTCAGGGCACAATCCCGACAGTTCCGACAGTATGTACAGAAAGCAGTAAATATGTACACGGTATGCGAAAGAAATTTGCTTGCATTTCACAGATTATCGAATTACAATGAGCGACGGTTAGAGAGGGGGGCCACCCTAACAATCGCAGGCTACACGATGATCACACGATGGCAACACGACGACTAATCTCAGCTTCAATAACACCTTGCCCCCCTATAAAAGGCTTGGCAAAAAAAAGCCAAGTGACCGCAGTAGACATTA